>JAPYZR010002291.1:0-17413 GCA_030522945.1 Trichopria nigra
AGATTTCCACCAAAAAATTCCCAAAATCGAAGAATCGGAAAAATTTTTGTTGGTGAATTCAATACTTCGCCCGCCTTGCGTCAGGCGAAGTAAAATTTTAATTTCATTTTAAGATTATATCAAAATATTTTCATTCATCATAATGTTGAAAATTCTAATGATTAAATCGTAAAAAAAGATTGAAGTATATTGTTTCATTCGTGTCCAGACCCTAACAGCATCGAACCTTGTGGTAAGGATAAGTAATGTTATAGCAACCTCATAGTAACCTTACAGCAACATTACTTAACCTTGTCATAAGGTTCGGTGCTATTAAGGGACATTTCTAAACTGAAAGATTTTAATTAAAAACAAAAGAATTTTGCGAGAATGGTACCATTGAGAATTTTCTTTTTTTCTCTTCTAGAATTTGCATGTGAATTCTGCATACCGCGATACTATATATACCAAAAAGAGTGGATTAACGCGATTAATTCACATCCTCCTCGAGTAACGTTCACGAGAATTAATGTTGAATGTTCGCAAATTATAAATTGCCAGAGGGCTCTCTTATACTAAAGTGCTTTAGTCAAGAAAAATCGACAATATTCTTTTTTGCGGGTCATGTCATACTGAGTCAAACTTTAATAAAGACTCTATGGTCATTTGAAGATTGGCGTAATAACTACTTCTATTATTTCCGAATTTTCAGTTTCTGTTAGGTATACCCTCCTTTTCGTCATGATTGTATACCATTATGAAAAATACAAAAAAATTGTCGACCGAAGACTTCACTAATGAAACTAAAAAAACTGTACTAATTAAATGCGCTTAAATTTTATGTTTTTTAGACAAATTTTAATTCTCGCAAATTCAAGATGGCTTATTTAACATATCTGATTCAAGAGTTTTTCATTGTTTCTCAATCTGCGATTACTTTTGACTTATATTTTAAACAAGTTTTTTTCAGACCTCAAACTTGTTACAAGTCAAGCCCTGCATTGGGATGGCAATCATCCAATTTTTAAAAAGTCCTCTTTGGAACTTGTCCCAGTACTAAACCAGTAGACATAAACATACTTTTCCGTATTTATCATCCCTTTAAAGACTTTAAAACATTAGTGAGTAGTAGCAATCAGGGTTTCGTGCGGCGCTCTTCAGTACCCTATTGTCGTTGGAATTATGGCAATATAACTATCTAAATTCAGTCCTACCATAAAAAACAAGTGAATAAAAAATAATGTTATTCCTTAAAACGAAAACAGGAAAGGGAAACTTTATTAACGTTATTTTGCTTCAATAAAGATATGCTTAAAATATAGTAGTTTTTGTTATTGTGTAATATATGGTTGTAAAATAATAATAATAATAAAAATAATAATAATATTGACAATATTCTCAATGTACATTTTTTATAATAAAAACGCCAACACGTGTTTTTCTTTTTGATGCAAAAGTCTTCTCATCTGTGTAACGGCAAATTCAACGACCTTATACAGACAGGGATCCTGATAGACGTTAAACTATTCATTGTTTTAGCTACTTCAATTTAGTCAATGCTTTTTTCAAAATCGTTTGCCAAAACCTAATCAAATATTCGAAATTAAATTTGTATATGGCATAACAATTCATGGATTCATGCTGTTATTTAGATTCCGTGATCTGAAAGAATTCAGTTTTCTAAATTTTAGACAATTTATAGACAATATTTTGATAAGTGAGTATTGTCGAGAAGGTCATCCAATAACCTTATTACGAAAACAATCATTTATATTGCGGATTTATTCTGTGCAATCATCAAGTCTAAGATTATACAAGAGACTGTTTTTAATAGAAAAAAGATCAAATATTTGTCAAATATTTGTTCATTTTGTTTTAAAAATAACACGACATTCTCCTTAAAAAAGAAAATCCTAAATGTTTTGATCAGCGTGTGAGGATCGAGGATGAGGATAGATGAAGACTTAACGATCGTGTAAAGGCAGGATCACCATTTTCGTATTTCTATTTACGTATACTGACAGTAAAAATTTAAATTCTTAACGTGAATTTTAGTACGATATAACCAGACGTTATGGCCGTCTTTAATAGAATGTCTGGCATTATCTGAGATTTCATCTTCGTGGAAAATAGCGACGATTTGACGAAATGACTATTTTCATCGAAAACAGGAAGTCCAAAATGAAAGATTGGCCTTAAATGTCAAGTTAAAAACGGAAGTATATATCGTTACGTGTAATATTCAAAAGTGCATATATATCCATGTAGGGTGAAAAATGAATAATGTATGAAATTGCAATTTACAAATCATTTTTTATTTAAATAAACATACAATTCACTTCAACGATCAAAATATGACGTTTTTGATTTACAATCCGTACTATACTATGCTTACAGCTTTCTTAAAAAATTTCCATTTCATATTTGAAAATTATATGTATTGCTATTCCAAATCAAGTATATTTTATTTGGAAAATCTTGTGAAGTTTAAAAACACTGACGAATTTTCTACACTACTATTTGCAATTTGTAAGATCGATTTATTTATAGAAATATTAAAAAAAACTTTTTCTATTAACGTAATTTAAAGAAAAAAATTCAATTGAGTTTTAAATTAGAATATATAGAATATCAAACAATTCTGAATAACAGTGCACTTATTATTTCTCGAGTAAACTATGATGAATTATTATACAACACAAATAAAGAATTAAGCTTCTGCGTGCAATTGTTAAAATATTTATATTATGCGCGCATCGAATTAATCATTACACGATTATCGGATCTTATGAATATTATTGACTCAAACTGCATCATCAAATGTGATAAGTAATTTTATTTTCTTGTATCCCTATTGGGGTGCATTGCCTTGTTATATTGACAGCGTTTGAAACTGCACCGCATACAAATGACGTGTTTGTTAATGAACCCCTTAAGGGAATTCATATTCGGATATTCTATATAAAATAATTATTAGCAAATTTTCATTTTTGCCGTTATATTCTTTTTCGTGAACTGTCATTTCGTAATTTTCTATTAATAATATACTCTTCAAAATTGAACATCGAAATAAATTTGAGGGAAAAAATGTACAATGAATATTTTACTTTTAAAGTGAGTGTACAATTATGGAAGGGATTTTTTGTATACAAAGATCAGTAGTGTTTTACCACGACAATTAAAAAACAATAATTAAAATAATTTTGTATGTATTAACTGAATATCAATAAAAAGTACCTATTAATTTATATTAAAAAATTAAAGAAATTATTAAAGTTACCATAGAATAAATATAAAAAATTTATTTATTTATATTAATAAAATAAATAAATTCAATCATCTTGTTGTAAAATGTTGAAATAATCGTTAAAAAGTAAAATAGTGTACGACCCAATTTGCAAGTAATTATTTTTATTTTGTACCTCTTAATTTCAAAATCGAGTAATTATTCCGGTAATTATTTTGAGAATTACTTCGCGATACGTTTTGTTTAGTGTAATAATGTGAAATTAATCCGTTGGGAGAAATTTTGTTCGGAAAGTTTCTTTTTCCAATTGCGATTTTGAAACTCGACCGCAAATTAATGGCTCATTTTCATCAGTATTCATTTACTACTACATTAAAAACATTTTACTATAAATTGGAGATTTTATCAGTTGCTTTAATTCAGTTTATAATGTTTTATTCGGTTGATGTATTTTAATAAATTAAATTGTAAATTTTATGTATAATTCAATGAATACGCATTTAATGATTATTTATATTATTAGTCGTATAAGAACCAAATAAATTATAATGTTAACAAATTAATTTTTATTTTTAGATTTTTATAATAATACTGTAATATAATTTTATTTTTAATTTAATTAAATAATATAATAAAATTTTTAATGCCATTGTATTTTTTGAATTCACTAACGAAGAAATATATACTCATAAGTGTAAACATTTTTTAAAATGTTTTATTTACGAAAGATTAGAATATTTTGTGGAGACATAATTATCAGGGGGGAGGGGGGGGGGGGGATTCGATCCCTGACAATTTTACAACTATCACTTTATAAAAAATGTAAATTTTAATTAAATTATTTCGCTCATATTATTGTTTGTCCAATTCATTTATTGATTCATTCTTTGTTTACAGGAATTTTTACTCGCGATAGATGTAACGTCTAGTGGGACCCCAGAAGAGAAACTAAAATGGGCGTTTCGCATGTACGACGTAGATGGTAATGGTGTTATCGATATAGGTGAAATGACGAAGATAGTTCAGGTAAGATTCTTGATGTAATTTGATATTTTATATTTATGTGATAATTAATTTTGTGACATCAGAATATCGGCGAAAAAGCCCTAATTTGGATGAAAGATAATATATCTTAGAATGATGCTAATAAAATATTTTTATAAAGCTCATATGCATTCGTATGTCTGAACACTTTTAGTAAACAATTTTGCAATTCTAAATCAGTTTCGTAATTTTTTAACTTTCGAGTAAAGAAAAAATCGATGTCAGTAAATATATAGTGTCACGTATTTGTATGGCACTATATTATTATCACCTTAAATTCAGAATGTGAAATTAAAAACTCAGACGAAAATATTATCTTTACACTAAATAGTAAAAATATACTTTGTTCTAATAACCTTTCTTGTTGGATGTAAATATGTGTACTGAGCTATGTTTCGAAAGTTTTTCAAGTTTTTATGACCGCATCACCATAAAAATGGGCAATTATATTCGAGTTTATAATCAATATTAAAATATAAGAAAATGGTTAGGATTCTTCAAAAACTTGATTGATTGTCATACAATAGGCAGCAAACACTGCATCCGCTCAAAATGAAATGAGGCAATGTGAATACACATTGTTATTTAATGATGTGTATAATTCGAAATTTTATTTTAATAAACGGAATGGTGGCGGGGCGGAATGTTATAGCTCTAAATTCTAAAGAAAATTCAGGTCAAACGTGCCAAAAAAGGGTTTTTAAGCATTTTTGATGCAATATACTGAAAAACATGACTTCCGAGATCTTTTTAAGAGATCTTGAGTTGATGCACTTGATGTACTAATAGGAAAATGTCCATGACATGGAAAAATGTAGCGAAATTAAAACTCCTCATCCATCACCCATGGTACTATAAATTCAATTTTCATCAGTTTTAACATAATAGATATGCCATATCACAACATTGTTCCCGCATTACATTCCGACATTCCAAACTTCAATTTGACCTCATGTTCTCCAAAATCTGATGCGATAGAAAATTTCTGTTTATACAGTTTCAGAGCCAAGAATCAATAAGAAATTATACATAGCACTTTCGTATTGCGTCTACTCATTCATAACTGGAATGAAGTGTTCTTTAAAGTCCAATTATAAGAAAAAAATTCGTCAAAAGTAGACGCAGACTATTTAGTAATGTCTGAATGATAGCCGTCTCTTTGTAAATTGCGGTCGAAATTTTTATTAGCGAGTGCTTAATATCATTCGCCCAAATTTTGTCGCGATCGAGAAGAGAATTACGCTTAAAAGCTGGCACTTTTCCAAAGTGGTCGCTCCGTGTTTAATGAGACCTGACATAGTTTCGGTGCTCTCTAATGACTTTTGTAATTGCGCGACGCGGCCGATAGGTGCCGGACAAGTTGAAAAAATTGCACGGGCCAACGCGATTCGTTAACCCCTGTCACTCGTCATTCCTCCCATGCAGAACTGATTGATTTCCAAATGAGCGAAAGTCCTCATAATGAGATATTTCAATCATTCGTTGCTTTTCCCTGAAATTGAGGTTGACTATGGATTGACATACATCTGGACCCAGATAGCACGAGTACGTTCATTGTTCGTCCAGACTGGGATTTTTTGAGTCTGGGTGTCCAATATTCGTATACATATCTGGACATCCAAAGCACAATGACTTCCAATGGCAATTGGATTTATGCATTTAGCTTTTATTTTATCATGTGTATATATCAATGTTCTTTTGGTTCATATATATTATGTGTTGAATCAGAAGTAAACTTTAATCACCTTATAAATAACAGCACACATTCGGTTAGTTTGAATCAAATATTATTCAAAGAGCAAATTTTTAATTGAATTCAGTGAATCGAAAATTATACCCTGACATAATTCAGCAGAGTAACATATTACCTATTCCCGGTATCTGATTTGAATTCAGGAAAATAAATGGGAATCCTCCAGTTTGAATATAATCTACGTACGTGACCTTCGTAAATCAACCGCACTTCTTTTAGGTTTTTGTTCAAATTTTGACAGCATTATTTGTCGATGGTGAAAAAGCCAATCGCATTTATTTACATTTCGATGTATTTTTTATATTACGCGAACACTATATAGGCAGCGGTCGTAGATTGACAAATGTGCAGATGTCCCGAGTAATTATTACCGACGCATCCGAACGGTCAACCCTAAACTGCGCGAATAAGCACGATTCGGCTAATAGCAATCAATTACGGTCACTCGACCGTCGGGCAGGCTCGGGGATGGGTACTGCATCGACAAACCATTGGAATAATCATGTGTATATACTGTTCGTGTTTTATGCCTTGGACGCGATAACTGTGCGTCAATACCGGACGTGTTAATTTCGCAATAACGGATGTATAGTTTTCAAAATTATTACATTTTGCAAAATATCTGTTTATTTAATTGCTTTCCGTAGTTACCAGGAATGTACAGAATTCCTCGTTGAATATAATAACTGTCACATTGAGTGATCCAATCGAATAAAACGGGTCATCGTCATTCTTGCTTACATCGTTTACCATTATTTCGAGAAATATCATTTTGTATGTTGTATTTTTACGAAAAAAATGTTTAATCTGTAGCATTAACCTATTTTACCGCTACCCTCCGATAGTGTAAATCGCGTGAGGTCATATTACTTTTTATAAAAACTAAGCGATTCACTTTGAGTTTATAAATTAATCATATATTGACAGAAGCACGTGACAGGAAAAACGAAGGTGACAGGTGGGACGATAGGATGACCCTTATCGTTATGATACAATGGGAGAGAACACTGTTCCCGTCTGGAAAACATACACATCAGTCCCCTCTCTTATTCTATCAACTTTAATTCGATGTACATTTATCTATCTTAAGAAAGGGAGAGTACTTTTTTGCGTGGCATACATCCAGGGGTCGTGGAAAAATCCTTTATTGCTCTCGTGGTGGTTGGACCTCAGAGAAGACAGTGCTGGCATGTATTAGAAGCAAACGAGTACAATGAAGGAATTTTCGTTCAACCTTCTTTAAGCATGATTTGAACGTTAAATCAACACACTGACGTAATTTTATCAATTCAATGAAGCATACGAGATGGCGGTACCGGTATGATGTTGTATCCGTCTGTTCAATGCACATATAAATCAATATTTTGGCAATCTCGTTCACATACCGAATCACTCATTATTGTTCCGTAAAAATGTCAAATATCAATCATGTTTTTGAATTACATATAAAAAATAATCGTATGGGTATCGTCCCAAGCATCAGTGAGACCCTCGTTTATTTGCGCCTTTTTACGACAGGTAGATACGAGGTAAGAAATAGCTCGTGTTCACGCTGTCGAGTGCATTAGTTCCTTATACCAGCCACTTAAATTAAGTTCATTAGTGGCGACGCGGTCTGTACGGCGACCGACGCGTTTTGCTCCGGGCGCGACCACACATTTCACGAACCCACATCAGAGTGTTATAAAACTGAAACCGTCTGAAGCCCACTAACCCAGTCGAGCCACGTATTTCGTTCGTAAAATAAAACTATTGCAAATTTAATTAAAATCCTTCCGATTCGATTACGAGCTGATCATTCCGCCAGTTTCGGAGATTTACCGCATCTCCAATAGTACGTGCTACCGCATTTCGTGCGCCATCTGTAATTCAGGATATATATAGGGAGGGCGCAGCCTGCATTACTATAGTTTCCGTTAAAAGATTTCTGATGGAGCTTTTTTCACCGCTGCCGCTCTCGGTGATCGTAAATTCATTTTCCGACTTCCTTCCTTTTTACGAATATTATTGAACCGTGCGCGTTGCACTTTATGGCTCGCTTATTCGACCGTGGCCATTAGCCGTACTGACGAGGAGCGACGGGGCTGCTGCTGCTCATAAGTATATACATTCGATATCGATCATGGAAAGTTGTGGCGAACATAATGCTCGAGTATTATTAAGTCAATAATAATTACGCGCAGTGCGAAACATTAATAATGATGGCTATACATTAGCGATTATACATCGACGAGTCTTTCATGATTACATATAATTGCCTTTGACATTTTTAAGGTACCTTATTTATGTAGGTTGCCTCTTTTCTGCAGTTATGATCAATTTCCAATCATTCTGTACAGATAATCAATATAAGGATTTCATTTACCTTTAAAAGTTTCGAAATGTCGTGTCGACGTAAAGCACAAGCTCTTTTGTTGATTGTTCAGCGGATGTTCGGCTGATGTACAGGCGAACTGAACGCAATCTTGAAATCACAGGAATAATTATTTCACTTGACTCGTGACATAACAGAAGCTGGCTAATTTCTTGAAAGACTTTCGTATATCAGGCGTTGCATTTAAACTTGAGTGGTTTTTTGTGTTCTGTTCTTTTCAGGCGATTTACGATATGCTGGGTGCCTGTTCGAGCAATCGACCGGCAGACAGCGCGGAGGAACGAGCGAAAAACATCTTCGCGAAGATGGATGAAAATAATGACGGGCAACTGACGCAGGAGGAGTTCCTGAAAGGGTGCCTGCAAGACGAGGAGCTCTCGAAAATGCTAGCACCTTAATCCTGGCGCTTCGGCCTGTAGCTGGACACGACTCCACCGCGACAACTGCACCGTTAATCATCGAAGACAAAGGGCCGACGACCGTTCATCGTTTAGTCGCGTTCGTATATACGATCGATTCGTTAATCTGTCGAGCCACGTCTCGAAGAGACGGCGCCAGGAAGGTCCCTTTAACCCACGTTCCCGAGGACCTTTTATAAATGCGGGTTTATACCCGAGCTCGTCGAGTCCCAGCTAAATGACGCCGTACCGATTTCGGGATCATCGTCGGGCACGATGATCGTTAAACAATAATTTTTAAGAAATACGCAAGACGAACGCTACACAGTATGTAATCGTTGAAATCATAGACGTTCGTCACCGGACGCGATAAAGTGCGTTTGTGCCATCGATCGTTTTCTTTCCATTTCGCACAGGTGTTTCGTTTAATTGTTTCGTTATACACTACTCGTTACACGGTACGGTTCGTTTGAAACATTCCAATGGAAGAAGAATGCCGAGTCGTCCTGATCTTTTCGCTTTGTTAGCTTCTCTTTCGACGATGAATCGTCCGCACAAACTGGAAGACCGAAAGCCTACTATACATCTCGCACGCTCGTCATCACGAACCTATATAAGCAGGAAGAGGGAGGCATTTTCAAAGATGGCGCTCTGTACGTTTACTAAAACTCGCGTTTTAACTAATCGTCCTAGACTAGTAAGTCAAGCTAAGGCTCATCAGCAGGCTAACGTCAGTTGTCCCCACAAATAAAACTTCTTTTACGAAAAGTCAATAGACTAGAGTCTATTAGTGATAGCGTTTCGACCAATTGCATTATACTCTTGTTAGGAGGCGAGAAAGCGACGATTCGATCACGCCCTTTCGAAAAATGGCGGTTCGGTGAGCGAACGGGCGCGAACGGACTGTCGCGTACTTAGGTTAGGTACATATCATTGGATCCTTCCACATTCATACGTATAAATACACACTCACTCGTGCGCATGCGTGCTTAGTCACGAAATAAAACATGTTATATATGCATATATTATATATGGACGTATATACCAAATTATACATTTGCATATGTAGTATATATTATATATACATACATCTATTGAGAAAAATAAATTTACTATCTTCTACATATATAGTTTTACAACCCGCTTTAGTCGTATATTCAGATAAACATATACGTACACCAGCAAAGTATATGTTATATAAAAAATACGTCTAATCAAACTATTGAGTCAATTTAAAACAAAAACAAACAAAAAAAAAAAAACAAAAAAATGATAGGCTCTCTATCCGTTTTCAATCTATCATATTTCACACGCGCCCACCTAACTATTGACGCGAGAGACGTTGATCGAATTTTTCAAGATATTCTGAAAATTCGCCCAAATACGAAGGAATACTCGGATTCGCGCTATAAGAATCCTTGACAGAATTGGCTTAGGACGCATTCATCAATGTCGAAACTATAGAACCAGCTGGTTTATCTCGAATCGACAACAAAGATGAAACTCGATTCCATTGTCGGTCACACTCTTTTAGATTGGATGAATGCGTGTCGTCATTATGAAGTTCTAACTTTGAAACGCCATCTTTCTTTTGTTCCAACCAAGTCGGTAATGTCTAGGATTCGAGTATTCCTTTGTTGACAGGAATTTCCGCGAGGAAGTGGCGTCAGGATCATCGGTCAAAAGACGCGCGGCACACGCCATCCAGAAAGTCGAGCATTGACAATCGAAATACGGATGCGAGGTTTTCGCGAGGCTCTATTCACTCGAAGCCGGCTCTAAACGCACGGGAGAAGAAACGGAGGATATAATAGAAAAGGTCGGAAAGACTAAACCTTTGGTACACTCTCGCGAAAACGCCTCAAATCTATTCTACACTTCGAATCCGTCGGGGCAATGAAAGGAAAAGTCAATTGCACACTCACAATACGAAGCGAAATAAGGATCAATCGAGCAACTTGTGCTGTTCTCGCAACTTCAGCATTTTTATATTTTTCTACTCCTTCCCTCTCTTTCCTCGAAAGTCGTTTACCGATCCTCCCGTTTGCAATCGTTTCCGAATTCAGTTCTTCGTCAACGTACCGTTTTATATTCGATTGATGTGTCATTATTCTCTTCTCTCCATTTCAACGCTAATTCGTCGAGTTATTGTTTTACAGGACTTTGTCCGCGGATAAATAGTGCATGAATAATATTTGTTTAGGACGTCTTGATTCTCGATTGCAAATCGGTATACGTCGGTTCCCGCTCAATCTTCGCTAATTTCGTACTCGTCTTCTCTTCAAAGAAAGCTAAACCTTGTACCGAATACATCGAGATTGCACATAATGTAATATAACGTATATCGAATTTTCTCTATTCGTTTTCCTAGCCACTAACTGCTGTACATTCGTGTCTTGAGGCCAGTCAGGGACGCAGCGACCGAGGGTTTCCAAAATCCTATAACGTCGCCCGCGACCAGCAAATTCCCTATAATAAATATACAGGGACTTGGGGAAACTCCAGAAGTCGGGAATACTTCGTTGCCTATATCTTTTTCTAGATATGAAATTCGAGTCTCGTGTAGGGTTTTTAAACTGTCGCCACGGCAAGCATAATGATCATCTGACAAGATCATTGGAAAAAATGCTTTTAGGAACACGCCACGGATTGTCACGAGCAAATCGTGATATCGTACAACGTCACGCGACGACGATTCATCAAGTTCACGAACACTTCGGAGAAGTCCCTTATTGTTGCGTATATAAGACCAAAATAAAAGCCGCAGGAGCCGAACGAATAGATACGGATAGTCTTCGGTAAGACTCGCTGTTTGACATTTTCTTACTCGTTGTGAATTTAACGTATATACGTTTAGCTCTAGAACGAAATGTATAACGATTACGCCGCTACGTATATATACATATAAAGATATATCGCTATCTATATATGGTTAATATGAGATTGCTGCTAACTGTTAGAAATTATTTAATCGCTATTAACGAAAAATGGCGCTGATAGCGTTTGCGTATCGCGAGATCGATTGTCGCGTGCGACGACGACGAAATACACGCACACACGTGTGTGCGTGCGTTTGTATACCGCCGTGTTCGAGCGGGGATGAACAATGGGCGTCGCGATACGCGCCTTATCTCGATACGGTCCCTCGTGGATGGAGCAGCTGATAAAATTATACAATGCCGTTTGTCCGACGTGTCACTATTACTGTTGTACTTGTTAATTAAGCGCATTTTATATATAGTTTAATCTAGAGTTTAAAAATTAAGAATCGAGAACGAGAGGGGAGCGACAAGTGAGACGCGACGCGTGACTCCCGGCCTACCGTAAAAGCCCTGGTGAAACGTACATGACGATATCAATTCTTCTTACGAGTATCTGTATATATATATAATAATTGAATTTTACGACTTCACTTATGATATTGAAAAATGTTACTGTTGTATATTGCATTGTTTTACTTAAAGTATTCAATAAATCACGAGCCCTATATAGATCTGAATGTATCTTACGAATTGTAATCAGAGGGCGTAAAATATTGAAATATGAGGAGGTTATCGTCAATAATTTGTATAGTTTATCTATTTACGTGGTTTTTTATGCCATTGACAACTTTCTTAATTTAAAATATAAATAATAATAATAGCTCTTTATTTTGATGTATTTTCTTGAATGTTATTTTATTTCATCATTAATCAAAGAGTATTATGGTTGCAATCTATGTAGTAATCTACCACGTAAAATCGAATCTGAAAACGAACGAAACATCTACCCTAAAATTAGTACTCTCTAAGTTTCAGGACATTTCGCTATTTTTATTAAGGTTGCCTTAACTCCGATTGCAAATTTTACTCTTTATGCGATTGAGGTTTCGAATCGTATTAAAATTATCAACTCTAAAGCGAGTGAAATATTTACTCTTCATCAAGGAGTTACTTGGTTTTCACACCTTAAACTTTAGAGAGTTATTTAAAATATATACAAGGGGATTAATTGCCATTTTAGCAGTTTACAACCATTGTGCTTTGTAAATTTCATGGAATAAAAATTGAGCCACTCTTTATACTCTTTCACTCTATTCGTGGAGTGAAAATGTACGTTGTTTAAAGAGTGACTTAATTTTAACTCCAAGAAATTTAGGCACTGAGTATTCACAATAACAGAATTGTATTTCTTTTTGTAAATCAAATTATTAAGCTATGTATATACTTTCTAAATTTTTGGAATGAACACCAAGCAACTTTTTGAAAAAGAGTGAAAGTTTCACTCTTTTCGGATTGACTTTTACGAGGATTAAAGTTGAATTTCCCTTTTAAAAAGTGACATTTTCACTCAGTGACAAAAAAACACTACTTAATTAAATGTAAGAACGACGGAAATATCTGCAGAACCTTATCTTTAGAGATGAAACTTTGAAGACGCGAGAAGGTGCAGCAGAGGGAAGGCACACCCCAAGACCGTTTTAATAGAAAAGTCAGTGTATCTCGAGACGCGGGACTATTATGTAAATTGCAATACGGAGAACGGATCGCAACCATGGCGGCTGCAATAGCAAGCCGAAAACGGATGTAGGTAATATTCGAAGCGGGCGATAATAAATATGCGAAATGCGCGGGGTCTGGCATTCTTGTTTAGTTTTTACTCGTCGTTTTTGCGTCTGGCATTTTTCTTTGGTATTTGCGAGTTGCAACGCGACGAAGGCTTGCATTCAAGTTATTGTACCATTATGCATTGTTTCAACTATCAGCGCTTGGATTTAGTTTCATTTAAAACAAAATTTTATCTTCTTCATATTTTTGATTCATGTTGAAAGCTACAATTTAATTGATTTCTTCTCTGGCTCATCACAATGGAAACTATGAATGGAATTTATTAGTCGAATCTGTTCTCAATGTTTCCTCATTGTTTTTTAAAGACTTTTTTGTTTCGTTAAAGCACGATTGAAATCAATGTCCGAGGTTCGTTTCACCAAGGCGCATTGCGACCAGGGATACGACGTGCACACCGGAGACAAAGGGCAATCTGCGACGCAATCGATTATTACCGTATACCGTCATACACCCGCAGTACTCTCGACGTATCGGCCGCCAGTTACCGGAAGTTGCACTGGGCGCGAAAAAGGACAGTCGCGCACGTCATAACTTTTATCTCTAGCCTATAGCGTCCCGTATAACATTCGTATTCATCTGGTATTATTCATCGGTGTATATGTATATTCACACGTACACCCGTGTATATAATTATACGTTTGTTATGTACAATTATACGATATATGCCCATACCGTCGCCAGATCTCTCTCTCTTCATTTCGTATATATCTGATTCCGATAATTGTTCTTGAATGTGACGAATAACGCGCTGCATAATAAAGATTTCCTTTAAATTCGCATTATCGTAAAATATACAATGCAAAAGATAAAGATGGAGTATTATTGTATTATACCGAAATTATACAGGCGATGCATTATATGTTGTATAATATCTATATAGTATGATTCGAAACGACGACGTTTGATGTAATACTGTACGTATCATATACTTGAGACTCAAGGCACAGAGAAAAGTCTATCTATATAGGGGTGCTTCTGTTACGTACTAATTGAATTACAATATTTAGTATGTTGCAAAGCACGAAGGTATATAAAAAGAAACACGAATAAAGTGTATACACGATTGTATAATGCTTAGCAAATAACACTAAGTTTTGTATTTTTTGTATATTACTAGATATACAGATAAATAATATATACATATATATATTCCTTGGCGCACGGCCTTCATTATAATTTTTAATAAAGTATATGTATAATAATGTCTTTGATACTTGACATATGATACGCTATGTAATTACACATTATACTTATCTATTATTGTTACGTATGATATTCCATGTATAATACTGAGTATAATACTCGAAGTAAAATACCACGTTTAACATATATATATTTCACTGTATATTAATCTTTGTTTTCAGCCTAATGCTACAAGTGTAAGTCAGTATTTATTAATTAATTAATTTAATATTATTGTGATTATACTGATGTTTATTGTAATTTGTTTACATTCCGTTGGAAATGGCACGATTTGTATTCATCGCAAAAATATTTGTTCGTCAGATTCAAGCAAATGCGATCAGACATTTATGTTTTTGTTTTTAAACGCACGATGATGTACATTCTTTTTCTCTGTCGCGTACAAAACTATCGACATTCGTTTAGGTTTGTGGTGGGCGTAGAGATTTTACGAAGGATCGTTCACGCAGATCTATGGTGTCATCCTGTAGCGAGCGACGTGCTACGATTTGTTACATCCGACAGTATTCCATTTTAATAATCACAATCAGACAAAAGCAGGAATTTTGTACGTGAGTCCCACGCGCGCTGGACAGCCGTACAAGCTGGCCGACGTCCTCGTCATTGTTATCATTACTGTTATTACCATTATTATTAGAATATACGTATACTATTATTATTGTCATTAACATTGATTACTCCGATTATTATTGATGTTATTATTATGATTATTATAATAATAAATCACACTATGCTCGAAATGTAATTTATTTATTTGTTTACTTAATGTCGATTCGTTTCTCTGTTTCACAGGTACGACAGCCTTTGTGTGAATGTTTGTGCAAGTGTACATCCTTGTCCCTTCATTCCTATTCCTCCTTTTAAACTCTCCGACTTTATTAAATTTTGTAAGTTTTTTTTTTTTAATAAAGGTTAAGTATATTGTAATATTTAATCGTATGCTTTTGAAAAGGACATTAACTTCCTTCTAATTTCGTAAAAAATATTTATTTCCATTTTCTCGACATTTGAAATAATTATAAATAAAGTTTCTTTTTTCCATTCTTAATTACTTGAATTTTGTCATGGTGATCCATTTGTGTTTTATTTAATAAAGATTTTTATTTATTTAAATATAATAACAAAAAAAAAAAATTAATTCAATTTGATTATATTTAAAAAAATTTTTTTTTTTGTTTGTTGTTGTTTACTTCAAGATTGTAGAAAGTATAAAAAAGAATTAAATAGGATATGTCGGGAAAATGAAATGTATCATTAATCGTTCCCGATTTTTTGTTGGTCCTCAGGAGAGTTGTTTGCAGCGAACGTCGCCTTCTACGCGAGCGTGTCTCAGTGCAATTAAGTGCCAGAGGACGCACGTAAAAGACCAGTGACTAGAGGTAGACTCTTAAATTGTTAAAGGGTCTCAACTTCCAAGACGACCTCCTGAAGTGACCAGAGCAGCGATGGGGAAAACTAATAGTAAACTGAAGCCAGAGGTGCTGGAAGACCTGAAACAGAATACGGAATTCACAGGTAAATACGAGATGCGAATTAAACTTTCAAAACTAACTCGACGATTAGTTATTGACGTCTCGGGAACTACTTTTCACTTCAGCGTTTTGTTGATTTTTTATTCATTCCTAAGTCTAATTCAATATCAGTCATTTTAAATTGTTTGGTCTTATCTATATAATTATACTCGCTCTTGATATTTAACTGAAAGTTTTATGTTGAAGTTTGGGTTTCTTCACGTAGTTTGAGCCCAAAGATTTCCCATACAGAAAATATTTCATGATAAAAGGAATGTATTTACTATGTATTATGTATTTACCGTAATTTATAAAATGTTGCAGATGCTGAGATACAAGAGTGGTACAAGGGATTTTTGAAAGACTGCCCTAGCGGACACTTAAGCGTAGAAGAATTCAAAAAGATTTACGGAAACTTTTTTCCGTATGGTGACGCGTCAAAGGTAAGCTTTATACGTCAGAATGAAAACAATGTTATCATTGTTATGATTAGTCATGCGTAAATATTTTATATACATGATGAAAATGTCAATTTCGTAATTCTAACAACTTTCCCATCCTTACATAATCATTTGGTGGAAAAAGGTAACGAGATCCTTCCTTCATACGCATGTTCGACATCCGTTCGATTAATTCACTTTTTTTAAAGTTTCATCCAATCAATTTAGCTATTTTGGTATTTGCAAATTTTTAATCGTAACACACTCGTGTAAATCGCACTTCTACTTTTCAGTTTACATGATTTTTTTGCGACAATATATTATAAAGTAGAAAAATGCTTTTCTTTACACGATGAAAATTGTATTTTATAAAGTAGAAAATAATGTAAGTAGATATCGCTGTGTGCAACGAAGTTGCAAGAGATTCTTGTAAAACAATTTTACAACGATATATAGGTCATATTACTGAAAATAGTATTCTGCAGATATCATATACCTTAAGATATCTGCAATCTTTTAAATGCATACATCAATTGCATCTTTAGGAAGTTTACAAATGCTTTGGAATGGTTCTTAAAACGTCGATATTCTGTCGAAATTTATCTATATTATTTATATGTATTAGGAAAACTATTCAAATATAGAAGAAGTAAACTTCGTTTCATTCTTAGTAAGTCTATAACAATACGAAGGAATGAAATAAATACTAATTTAGGAACAATGTACTAAAGTACCTACAGTCGATAAAAAGATTTTCACCTTAACCCATTAAGTCCCAAAAAGGCAAAATTTGTATCTTACGTTTGAGCTCAGGAAACTTTGTGAAAAAGTAAGAAAATCTTTTGGAAAATACCCAA
>JAPYZR010002292.1:0-22682 GCA_030522945.1 Trichopria nigra
GATTTCCACCAAAAAATTCCCAAAATTGAAGAATCGGAAAAATTTTTGTTGGTAAATTCAATACTTCGCCGCCTTGCGTCAGGCGAAGTAATACTATACTCAGTAAATAATTTATGAAATCTTAATAAAAAAAAATTCTATCATTATTATATCAATGTTCACTTCAAGACTGGTATATTAGTATTATTTCTTGAAACAATAAAAACTCTGCATATCTTGAAGTTATGCTTTATTAGGAAATTGATGCAATTTTCGTTTATCTGTTAATGCTTTTGTAAAAATGTATAATGCAAAGATAAGAAACAACGTAAAAAGATGCAGACGCATGTGAATAAAAGTTTGAGTGTCGATCGTTGGATCGTAATTAATTGCAATAAACAAATACATAGTTAATTTTTTGCGAAGCTACTTCTATTTCAGACGATTATAGGCTAATTAATTAAGTATGGTTTCCGTCATATGTGTACTAGATAAAATTGATATAATATTTCACATTCAAATATCTGGTTATTTTTATACAATTTATTTTTTTTCGATTTTGGTCTAGAATTTCGTACATTATCTGAAATCAGCATATAGAAGTAATTTGACATATATTTTGCATCTGGCATTTCATTATTCGTTTGTCATCTTTACAGCCACTTTCAAGACACTTGCATTAAAAGAAATGATTGAATGTTTATATATATTTTTTATATATATACATTGTCACATATTTTTTTCTGAACATTTTCTCATTTGCATTAAGCGGAATTCGTGTCAAGCACTCGTCTCTGCCTCTTCTAGGCTGCAATTCAAATATGTCTTTCTTTCCTTCATTATCTATTGGTCCGATCTTGCATCAACGCGCATGAGGAATTTTTGTTGCATTCTTATCTTATTCCTTGAATATTCATTCAATTTACACTTTATATTGCGTATACGCGCAAACTTTAAACTTAATTTAATCGAGAAGGGTGAACACCTCAAAATCGGGTCTCGGACGAAAATAATTGATTATATACATATTATCATAAGACATGAAATTTGATTTTTAATAGTATCACTGAATACAACGAGGATTAATATACTTTTAAATATTATAATTATAGAGAAAATAGAATTACTTCAACAACTCTATATCTGCAATTGAATATTTCTATTTTTTAAAATATTTTTAACCGACTTCAAAACAAGGTGGAAGTTTTCAATTTGACTGTATGTTTTCTTTTTTTTTTTTTTTTTAATAAATGGTTTATAATGAATTGTCTATTACTTAAAATAACTCAAACAATAATATATTATTAAAAAAAAAGTTGAATTAAAAAAGTTCTTATAATCAAATGTTAGGAAATCTGTTTTTCTGTAAAAAAAAAACATATATTCAGTTTTTTAATGATTGACATTTTTTTGTTGACTATTTAAAGTCATTAAAGTGTTAAGCTATAGTTTCCTCTCGTCCATAATCTATACAAAAATGTAAATCTAAAAAATATAATAAAATATTACATTTCTAAATTCGATTTTTAGGTATCAAACCTTTATAAAAAATAAACGCACAAAAAAAAAAGTGTTACTTAAGTTTTATTTTCATCTGTACTCTGAAAAAACATATATACATAAGGCATGAACGTCGTACGTGTTGGGATGCGTTTCGTTTTTGGTGTGTGGTATTGAAACGGATTGGTACGACCAATAAAATACCAATAAATAGGGTATGGTCATTGGTTACAACTTTGCTACAGAAAATTATTTGATATTGCGTTCGAGTAAAAAGTTACAGCCATTTTAATGAAAACACCTATTTTATCCAAAAAACTTGCCGTATATATGTTGGGACACTCAAAAATATGAAAAATAAGCCAAAAATGCACATTATTAATACGATTATCATTAAATGAACATTACGTGTCATTCTATCAGTAATTTCAATGTTTTGTCAAATTAATCAGATTCATAACTTGCACGTGTAAAAAAACGAGTTAGCATATTAGCGCATTTTAAGTTCACGGCATGTTTGCACGTCTATTCGACGGAGTTGTAGCGAAGCATGTTTTTCATACATATAATATAAAAGTCGATATTTTCATCATCACCATCATCGTCGTCGTCACCCTCTGATGATCAAGAAGAAATCGATTTTTGATGCATCGTTGTCAAGAGTTGAAATATCTTCGTTTGTGTCACTCAGTTTTTCGCACCAAAGATAAGCTTTTTGGGATATTATGTGCTTTTGCAATGGATCGTATATATATTCCCTTATACAATCGATTTTTATTTCCTTGATCTTCGCTGCGCCCAAATTATTCTAATCAGTAACTCAGTGATGGGTTTTGCGAACGTAGCGTGACATTGCGAAAAACTATGCAGATTCATGAAATGAAAGAAATACGTCACAAGGTTTGTATTACTATTGGAAACGTATAGGACATAGGACATACGTCATTAAAACGGCAGTTGGAAAACAACATACAAAAAAATACGCGATGAAATTACTTATTTTTTTTTTTTTTATGTAATATAAAACATTTTAGTCCCTTTTAAAGAAAAAAATTAATTTTGCTAACAAAACGCAACATTTCTTTCGATTGTCAACTGCTTTAAAAACAATATTAAAACATTCCATTAATGGGACTCAATCTTTAAAAGTAGAAGTTACTAGCCTAACCTAAAAACTAAAAAAGTAAAAAATTTCAATAGAGGGTCCAAACATTTCTAGGAGTAGAACTGGCGACACCTTGTTAAAGGAGCGGATAGAAAAATGTTGACTCCAGTTAGAGTAAATGTCACACTTAAAAGAAATTTAGTCAAAAATTGTAACAATTAATTTACAATAAATGAATGTTTACCTATTGCTACTTTTAGCATCAAGTGATAAAGATTACAATGAAACAAGTAAAAAAATAAAACTGAGTATACCGTTTCCTTATAAAATGTTTAGTACGGCAATTAATAAAACATTGTATATATACATGATACATGAACTGGTTCGTCTATTGAATGAAGTTACATTTTTATCATTCTACGCTGTTTACACACGATCGTATAATAGATTTTTTGAATTATATTTATGTGCATGCTCGAATGCCCTTTTAATCGATATATAAATTACGACTCGAAAAAAGTTTTGATTTTAGAATTTTCATTCCTTTTCGTTGACTGCAAATAATCTTTTATAAGAAATTGTAATATGCAGATTTTTTCCGGATAAAAGAATGTTTTCAAGTCCTATACATTTTAACACAGGGTTAGGAAATAAAAAAGTTTAAATTAGAAAAATTTTAAAATGGCGTACTAAACGAACCTTATTTTGAAAAATTGACACTTGAACTCAAAAACCAAGGCTGGTTAAAAAAAATAAGTGCTATAGGAGTGAAGAGTGAAGAGTTCTTAATTCATTAAAGAATAAATTGGATTTTGTTCAGATTTTTTTTTTCTGGTAACATTTTGAATCATTTTTTATTTTAATTTTCCAAAACTTATAAAAATTTACGACAACTCTTTAAAAATCACAGTGCATTCTTTAATGAATTCTAAGCATTGTTGTTATCTGCAATTTTTTTCCAAGTTGATAGTTTTTGAGAATAAATATACAAAAATGACATTTTAAGATTTTGTAAAACGCCAAGATTTGAATGATTTAAAAAAAAATATAATGTCAAGAATTATTTATAGACTATAAAACAACTTTAGATTCAGTATATCTAGTGCTGTTATAATATCCCTGTGATTTCAACAATGTTTTCATTTGGACGCGAGCCATCCGTTCTGACTTTCACGCAAGCACCCGGCAATTGTTAATTTTCAGCTTATGTGTATTTCTACGCCCTGTGCTCCGTCTGTTATAACTTACCTATACGCATTCGTCGGATAAGCGACTCGTTATCTCTTATCAGCTTCACGAACTTCGAAATGTCACATGCAATGACACCACTGCTTTTACGTATACGATTTGCTTCTCTTATTTTTTTTTTACGTTTAGACATTTTTTCGTTACAGTCGATTTATTTTATTTCCGTCTGACAATTTTCATTTACGTCCGATTACTTTATTTCCGTGTGATAATTTTATTTCTGTTAAATATTCTACTCGTATAATTCACCAAGCAGATTTGCTATTCAGTCTTTAGAATTGCTAAATTTAAATTAGAAAATCCTTATTTATTTCCCTAATTTTTACTAATTGCAATCATTATTTAATGCTTATTTTTTAAATAATTAGTGGTATTTTACTTGCAATTAATCAAAATTCAACTATATCAATTTAGAGAAAGAATTTTCATAGACATTAAATAAATCATTGTCATTGTAACTCAATATTTATTCAATTAAAAGAAAAACAAAAAGAAAAACAAACAAACATTATAAAAAATAGTAAAAATAAAATTAAAAAAAAAAAATCAGAAAAATATATTTTCTTACTGTGCCATAATTAAAAAGAAAAAAAAGTTACACTTCATTTGATATTTAGTTAAACTTCTTTGTTAAATAAGGATAATGCAATGTTTTTTAACCGTTACAATCGTTTATATGTTTCGGTCATTACTTTCAGACTTTACTCTGATTATTTATTACAAACTGTAAATATTACAAATATTTTCAAAAAAGGAAACAATTTTAAAAAGATTACGACGTAATATATATACATTATTGAACAAAGTTCAAACCTGTTTTTCGCAATAAAAATTACATAAAAATGTTCTAATATTATCCAAACGTTTTTTATTCATTTTAATAAAAAATTCAGAATTACGATTGATTTGTAATTTTTGTTTTCATTCCGTAAGTTGTTACCTTCTATCTGTTGAAAAAAATATTCATTAATTAAAAACTTCGTTCATCTTGATCCTTTTTTACTGCATAAAATCCCAGCCAACACGAAAGTAACAGGTATATAACGACTACGTAACATTTATGTATTACTCTTAAAGTGTAACAATTATATAAAAGTTACATTACTATATTTAATTTTTATATCAGTACATAAATTTCTTAAATCGAACGTTGTCTATACAGGCGGATTAATGACCGATTTACTGAGTAAATCGACATTTTCATATGTTACGTTACATCTATTTTTTTTTGTTTTTGCAGGAAAATGATTAAAATGATTATAAATAGAAACAAATTATTTTGTTTCCCACGAGAAAAAAAGTTTTTTTTTTATGAAGAAAAATAAACCATTTAGTCAATTTCTTTATTTTCTTTATACGCATATATATATACTTGATATTGCAACGAAAAGTAATGTATGTACGTATATACAAATTAAACATTTTAAAAGTCGAAGAATTCCTCGAAAAGCGATCGCAGCGCCATCTATGACTGGTGTTTTGAATTCGTCTCGAAAAAACCTTTCAAATGAGCCCCCACTCGACCCATGTTGCCATTTAAGATATTCATCCCCCCTCGTGGGGGGTTGGAACCCCTAAAAAAAAATAGATTTTTTGAAAAATCGTTTCACGTGTTTCAGCGATTTTCGAAAATTTTTCTCTTTCAAAATTTACAGGACCCATTCCAAACTTTTGGGACACCCTGTATATATCAAGAAACTATTAATGTGAACATTTTTTTATAAAGTGTTTTTCTGTAAAAATATTTGCAGTATTTGCAGTTCTTAATAAATATTCCGTGAATTTCAATGATTATCTGTAATATATTAATAAACGGGATAAGTAAGATTTTTAAACTTTCATTTTATGACGATTTGCTTTAATTTTTATTTCGACACTCTCGAAAATCCCTAGAACCTCACTTTTCATAAAGTGCAAAATTAAACCAGCCCTGTGCTTAAAGTGAACAATTTGAAATTAATGAAAATTCACTTTTCAAAAGTAACACTTTTGGTGCAAAATCAAAGTGAAAACTTACATCACTCCATAAAATGCAATTCTACTCAATTTAAGAAGAGACTTTAAGAGTGACACTTTATTAAGAAAGAATATTCATTCAGCTACGTATTGTCGAATTTTCACTTGACTGGAGTGAATTTGAATTTGGATGGCAAACAAATAATCAACATTAAAAAAAACTGTCAACAACGTTTTTTATCCTCCATTTGGTAACGTCGAGTAGTCTTCGAAAAATGTGTAATTACGGTACACGCTTTTAAACGGCTTATTACGAACACGTTCCAGTCGCGTTACGTAGCCTTGTCTCGTTGCATAACGCAAAATAACATATGCTAGTTCGATACGTTGTGACAATCGCTTCAAACTTGGCGTCGCTATTCTTCGCTTAAAAGCCGATACCGATATGTCGTTCGAGGCTAAGTTTTATAAACAAAAAAGAATAAAAAAAAAAAAAAATAATAATTCAATTCAATTGTTCTTAAACTTTTCTAGATTAAAAATATTATAAATTATAAATGTAAGGATTTGG
Source organism: Trichopria nigra (assembly GCA_030522945.1). NCBI lineage: Eukaryota > Metazoa > Arthropoda > Insecta > Hymenoptera > Diapriidae > Trichopria > Trichopria nigra. The sequence goes on from JAPYZR010002292.1 coordinate 6,360, forward strand.
GATAAGAAATTATCAGCTTTTAATCTCCTAGTTACTTGGAACCTATTTAAATATTTATCATTATATTAATTTTAAAAATAATAATAAATCCAAATGTTCGAAACTATTTCGTTTTTTAAATGATTGATATTCGATCCTCCAATGTTATGAACGAGTTAGGAAATTGTTTACACTTTAGGTGTGGGTATTGTAAAATTCTGACAATCATTTGTCATCCAATGTATTATCTCTTTCAGAATAAAACAATCGTTCAATTCCGAATGTAAATATATTTTTTACCTTTTCAATAAACGCATTTCATACAGCCAATTCTTTAATATCTGTAAAAAAATCGTAATGCTTCGATAAAAACAGCAGAATAAAAATATTTACATCAAACTCAATTTCAACCAATTTTTATAAATGAATAAAAGTCCACGCTTTGTTCATTTATTCAACGAGCGCAGTACGATCACATCTTGGGCACAAATTGATAAAAGTCCTGTTTTTTTTTTGTTTTTTTTTTGTTTGTTTCTACATTTATATTATTAGTTTTATGATACAAAACGTGTATGTTACATGAATAATTAGACTGAACTAAAATAACATGTCAAATTGTCGCATTTCATCATTTCTGTTAATTATGTTTGCTTTCTTTTGTCGTTTATAACGCAGGTATTTCCGTCGACTTCGTTGCTTTTGTTAACTTTAGACATTTTCAGATTTAATTTTCTAATTTCACACGCGCCCACCGATATAAGCGACGTGGTTGTCAGTTAATATAATTCATCTAATAATATCGCAAAACGGATTCATTCGTCTACAATTCGATTGAACCTCTCACAGATTTATACCTACGATTTTTATCGTCGTTGACGAGATGTTGATCACTATTTTTGTTTCTTTCTAAGAAAACACTTCCCAACATCCCAACGTCGTACGAATCAATAATTATCTAGAAGTTTCAAGAAGTCGCACTTTCAGTGTCGTAAAAATTGCGTATAAAAATAATTCAAAACTTAAACTGACGCTTTTCAAATTGAACATAAACTGGCGATAACGATAAAAATTTACAAATCGACGAGCGAAGAGTAAACCCCCTTTTCCAGCAATTCATCACGAAGCGTTTTATTGTGTACCGGCTGTAGTTTTCAATTATTTCGACAACATAACACAATTACCCCCAATTTACAAATAAACAATTCAAAATTTACACAAAGTATATAAATTCTAATCGTACAAAATGCCTGTTCGATAAGTACAATTACGTCATTCGCTCGAATGTTTGAATTTCGTTGACATGCACGATCAAAGCCGTAACCATTGATCACCTCGATAAAAAATGCATTATACTTATCGTTAAAGGAAGAAAAAAAAAGAAGAAGAAGAAGACCCGCACAGAATCGATTCATTGACAATTGTCATGTTTCTCTCTTGCAGGAGAATCGATCACCTTTATATATCTTAAACCTATAGTGAATTGCAGAAAATGAAAATCAATAGAAGAAAAACAGAGACCGAGCGATTGCGAATGCTACTCGTATTCTCATTAAGATTTATTTCTTCATCTCAATCCTCCCCAATTATAATATGTACAAAAATATAATAAGAATCGATAATCGTTGCAGTTTTTAACATTAGGTATACGACGATGCATCATCCTCGCGATTAATTTTCCAACGTACTTTTGATTTATCGCGAAATCCGCCAACGTACGTTCCGTCAGAATCGTAGTTTTCTTTGATTTTTTTTTTGGATCATTCGGCCGGATAAATCCATTCGTTTACCTAATGCGCAAAAGCGAAACGCGCGTTTCTTCCCTCTGCGTCGCGCGAAAATTACAAGCTTCGATTATCTTCATCAACAAACGAACAACTTAACAATTAATTTCTATTCCTGAATACCGTTTTTTTTTTATATAGATCTACACCACGCGAGCGGGGTGAACCTTATAATATCGCCTTGTACGGTGATCTCATTCGTTAGAACCTCGAAACGTTCAAGTATAAAACAGCAACAGTGACAATCCCATGTAAAGAAAAACAAGCGAAAGCGTTTCCTTCGACGCGTCTCTCGTGGCTCAGAATAACATTCTAAAACCTTCCTTCGCGCATTTAAAAAAAAAAAAGAAAAAAAAAATAAGAAAGAAAGATCTCCCCTACATCGTAGCGTGATGCCGACCGACATAACCAAACTACTTTGTGCAGTTTTGCAGCATTTCGTAATTTCGAGTCGCGGAATGAATATGGATAGTACGAAAGTTACAACTCGCAAGTATCAATTCACCACCTCCCGAATCGATTCATCGGGCAAACAACCTTAGTTTGAAAATCTGCTAAAACGGAAAAACCACGTTTATAGTCCCTCGAGCGTCCGGCGAATCGAGAGAACCCAACAATGTATGCCGTTCAAAGGCAAACCAGGCGTCGACCTGGTCGACGATTCCAACCAGTAATTTCCATAATTCACCTAGCTAAACAGACTCGTCGTCAACTTGGTTCGTTACATCAGTCTCTATGACGAACATCAAAGCTTTGAACACATTCGGAACCTTACAAGGACAGAAGTCTACGACGACGACTGGTGAAATAAAAACTGGCAGCGAAGCCCTTCCCTGTCCGATTCGCGCACACGTACGCCAAAAGTGGCCGATCACTGGCACGCAAATTCGCAGGCACTCTCGCAGTTTGACGACGCCTCTTCTGTGCGTGTTTTTCATCGCGAACTGCATCGCTGTCACCGATCGGACTGTCAGCCGTCGCTTCTTCTCCTCGGCTGCCGTGCGCGTGTAACACGACGACCGAAGCTAATGAGGAAGGAGCACGAAATTGACGTAATGGCGAAGGTTATCGTCGCGAAATCAGGGTCCGCTGCCTTTGCAGCGTGCCTGTCCTCGGTTAGGCGAGCTTCTTTTCCGTATTGTTGTTTGCCACGTAGCCGTTGTTCGTGCCGTTACTGTAGCAGCTGTTGTACTCCTTGTTGTACATCGTCGCGTACGACGAAACGCCGTTCTGCTTCGGATTCGGCTCATTGTCGAGGACTGGCATGCAGGCGCCGTTATTCGTTGATCTGCTGATACCCTTGTACGCTTTGCCTATCGTATACTTTTCTTTGTAGAAATCGGAGAAGAGGCCGAGGAACAAGAGTCCGTGCAGGCCGATCCAGATGGTGAAGCTGCGCGGATAGTCGCACTCGGTAAAGAGCAGTTGGAACTGGTGACTCATGATGAACACAAATTGGACCTGCGAAATGAGAGGGATTTCCTATTAATGAAGTTATTGCTAATTGCAGGCATTTCTTTGTCAGTGTAATGTAGTTGTAATTTCTTTAATATAATTTCTCTCGTGATATTTTTTGCTTCAACCAAAATAACATTCTAAGACATTATGACGTTCAAGTCTTTATTAATTAGTGTTATTGTATTGTATATTGTAAAAAAGTCATTAACTTGAGTGTACTTTTAATGCGCATTGTTATAGTACATACAGTTCAATGCACTGAGCGAAAAATTCAGTTTACTCGTATCCAAATGCCAAATCGTTTAAATCAACGACATATTCAGTATAATCAACTAAATTGTATTTATTACAAGTAAATATGAGTTAAATAAATGGCATGGAAGTCATATGTTAAGTAAATATTTAGTTGAATTTACTGAATATTTCTCTCAGTGTGGAAACCTTATTAAAATTGACGCTTGAGGAACACTCGGATAAAACTGACACCATTGAATTGACACCAGAAAAAAATAAACTTTATTGTACTTTGAATCTTTAAAATTTTATTGTTAATTGTCGAGAGAAATGATGATTGTATCTAAATTAATTCAAGCCGAGCAAAAATCATTCATTTGATAAATTTTATTTATGATTGAATTTTTCTTTGTAAAATACAGTTAAAAATTTTCCAAAATGTTTGGAAATAAAAAAATTTCAGTAAAAATCACTCCTTTTCTATAATGATTTTATTATAACTCCACTGAAAAAAAAGAGTAATTTCGAACGAATTTTTGTAAACTAATTTGCAACGAAAGTAATTACTAAAAAATCATGAAAAAACAATATTACCTTATGAGATATTAAAAGTTCGTTCAATTAAGTCATATCAAATCTTTTAATCGGGAAAAATTAGTAGTTTATATGACTAAAAATCCTCGTTTTTACAAAACTATTACTTGTATTGAAAAGTTCAACCGTAAATGTAAGTTATCCAACGTTTTTTTTTTTTTTTTTTTTTTTTACAAAAAAAAAAAAAAAAAATTCTTTATCTCTTCGATATTATCGTTAATATTTAAACTTTTTAAAGTATGATATACCCAATATATATATAACTAGTGAAAAAAGTTTTAAAATGTGTTTTTTCCAAGCCTATGTAGAAACATTTTTAATACAAACTTTTATATTCAGGATATATTTTTAAACGTTATGAAAATCTTTGTTTTCTGTTCAAATCTTGAATACCGATTCGAATTCGACCTTCGAACCAAGTCAAAAACTCGTCGATTTACGATTGCAATCTTTAAAACGTCAAAACGCCGATGTCAATAATCGTCGTGGACCTGGACCCAATTTAGAACTTAGGTGGTTCTAAAATAAAGCAGTTATCGACCTAACCTCAAAACAGGAAAAGTATAAATAAAAAAGGTTTGAAATAATTTTTCAAAATTCGGGCTTTGGAAGGGTGATTCTACATAACATATACAATCCTCAAAAAAATATCACTTAAATTGGTTCAAAATTAAACGAGAATTATCCGAACTAAAATAATTTTTGGTGCTGGTAAGAGAAAATAATTTATTTCGGATAATTCTATTAAATTTTGAACCAATTTCATCGATATTTTTTTAAGGATTGTATATGTTATGTAGAATCACTCTTCCAAAGCCCAAATTTTGAAAAAACGTTTCAATCACTTTTGTTCATACTTTTATAGTTAAAAAGCTCGGTCGATAACTGTTCTACTTTAGAACCACCTTAATCCCGAAATTTAATCTGGAAAACCCTAACCTTGCTTATATTTTTAACCGTACAAGATCAAAGAATTGGTGAAACGTTCGAGCTTTTACGGTTTGAACTTTTCATTGTTCTACGGCCAAATGTGTTTCATCCAAGTTGATGAACAGTACATGTGTCTCGATTCAGCGAATTAAACATAGTTTTTATAGTATATGATTTAAAAGTTCTTGTTTTTTTCCTTTACTATAAGATCGTGTTACAAAGAAAGAAAATGCCCACTGTTTCTTACCATCTGGAAGGTGGTGAGGTATTTCTTCCACCAGATATATTTCTGATACTCCGGACCCATCGCAGCCACCATGTAGTAAAAGTACATAACGATGTGAACAAAGGTGTTGAGGAGAGCAAAGAAAGTGCTGTGACCACCTGGGGCGAACTTCATGCCCATCCACACGGAGAAGGGCATCACACCGTGGTGAATAACGTGCAGGGTGGATACGTGCTGATTCTTCTTTCTCAGGATGAAGAAAAGCTGCAAGAAGGAGATCTTATTATAGAACTTATTATAGTCTTTTAATATCGCTAAAGTTATTTCGGCGAAATTTATAATCTCTTTCTCGTATTTATATTAATCAATGCATTAAATTCGAACAATAAGATGAACCTCTATTTTTGTAGTTCTAAATTTTTTAAATTCTAAATGCATATTTCTTCTAATTTTTAATTTTACGCGAAAAATGAAACTTAGGACTTATTTTTTTATTTGGATTTTCACAAATAATTAGAACTAAAAAAACCTGAAATTCTAAAATATCGTATCCTAATAAATGCCTAAATCAATAGCATTTTTCAGGCTTCCTTTCAATCTTCAAAAATGGTGAATTCAAAATGGTGCTAGGAAAATCACAAATTTTATTCCAATGCAACATTTGATAATGTCGTTATTTCCATTCTTTTTATCAAAATATATACTTTCAATTGACAATTTCAAACACGACATCGCATTTTCAACATTAAAAATGACGGATGCTATAAACAATTTCACTCCTGCGCTTGGCTACTGTTTTATTCTGTTGCTCGTTAAGAACGCGACGTTAGATTCTCGAATTGTGTGATCCAAAATCTCGGATAACCACTGACATTCTATTATCGGTAAATATTCTTCGTATATAGTTATAAACATTTCATTTTTCTATGACGAATGCATTAATATGTCATATGTCTTTAATACTTTAACGATGGTAACGAGTGCGAGTGAAAGTTAATATTTATTTCCATTCGTCGAAAGTATTTCTTAACAGTAAACAAGCCACATTTCTGACTGATGTGTTAAAAACTAACGCTCGCATTATATAATGTGAATATAAAATTAATGACTTCTTTTTTTTTTGTCGTAAGCTTTCTTGTAGCATAATTGCTCATCAAATGGGTGACTTTGGCGATGTAAATGCTACTTTCGGTTACAGAAATCATCGCACAATTTTTTGTACGATTCTTGCGACACATCGGAAAGTTTTCCATTTCAAGGTTTTCGGCGTATGGTTCACCATATTGACCGGAAATTAGGAACCGTTTTATGGAGATATCGCGAGTGTCGTAAAAAGCAAAACTGCGGCGCATGCAGTGGTTCATACCGAAAACTTACATTTTAAGTGTCGTCGTTTTTAGTCGGATTATAAATATATAGTTCGAAATCTTTGGAACGACATTTTATTTTTCATTTTTATTTAAATAATTTTCAATGTTAATACAAGTCACGCGTAAAGACTTTATGAAATATTTTTAATTTCTATATAATGCAAATAAAAACTGTCGGGAATTACGACATTACCATTTTTTGTAATACCGTAATTGAAACGATTGCAGTTGTAATTGCAAATCCTTGATACAATCAGACATTTTTTTGTCCGAACAAATTCTTTCGACATCTTAAGTTGGATATTCCTTATTGGTTGCATTAATACTTTTTTAAGTACACGTTTCGGTAATAACGTGGAGATTACGTTTCGCGTTTGAAAATTGATTTCTGGTCGATACTTATTGTTTCGGTATTTTCAGCTATACTATATTTTGTAAATATTCCGAGCTCTACTTTAATTTGAGTTAAACTTGATGAACATGTAAAAGCTGAGTCACACACGTTTGTTTACCTTAGTATATTGCTATCAAAAAATGAAAATAAAAACAGACCTCAAACTGCACGAATGTTGAAAAGAATTATTAGAACATTTAATTATAGACGTGACAAGTTAATTATTACGATGACTCGTGGAAATATGACTCTTACATCTTGTGTATATTCGAACGACCGAGGGGACTTTTTACCTTAGATACTATTACATCAATCGCGACAGGTTTCAATGCTTACTGCTATTTATCATATGTATACATATGAAGTAAACTATATATAAGTCCATCGACCATATATAATCATTGCTTCATGTGTACATCATAGTACTCGTTTTTTCTATTTTCTAATATAAAATTTTATATATAATTAAAAAAGTAGCGAGTAAGAAAAAACGAGTACTAACCTAACCTAACCTAACCAGTACTTCGACGTTTTCAACGATTCAAGTTACATTCAGGGTTCCCTACTCATAGATCAGACCTGAATTGCGATTCGTCGAAATGCGTATGAATCAACGTCTTGTTATAATTATTATTACAGATTTCGCATATATATGCGATGCAAGGTAATACGTACCGTGTCAAAAAACTCTGTGAACTTGCTGAAGTAATACCACCAGCACGTGTTCGCCATCCGAAGTGCCAGAGGGTTATTCGAATAATCGACCGGTTGACATCGGAAGCTGTAGCCCCTCGCCCAGCCGCTCATCAAGTACTGAAACGTTATTAATACAATTAGATGTCATGCTTACTTTTACAGTATACTTAGCGTTCATCTACATAGACATTTTTAATAATTATAGAGTATTTATATAATAATTAAATGATAAATGGAAAATTCGTTGATACGCATAATTTGTATTATCGACGCCATTAGGTCACGAATTTGAGTTAAACTTTATCGAAATAAAGGAGTTTTGCAAATGACAAAATACTTAACGATAATTGATAAATAAACTCTAAACTCTTGGAACTCGTTCTACTGCGATACAATAAACAAGTATAGGAAAATTTAATAACTTAATATTGATGGCCGTGGAAACTCTTTGAATTTCTTGGAGTGAAGATTAAGCCATGCTTCTGTATTAGAAATTAATTTCAAACTTGACACTCGACCCTTTTGAAAGTATATCGAACGAATGTCGTTACAGCAAAATTAAGTTCAATGGAATTATGAACTATAATTTCACCCTTTCAAAAAGGATATAATTAATTCGCTTCCTTGCTACTCCGTAAATTTCATGGAGGATAATTTCACTCTAATCGGAATGAAAAGTGAATTGTCACTCTTTAAGGGTAACATCTACCCAGGATTCAAAGATATAATCATGGATATATATATAGATTAATTTTTATTAAAATTACTATACGTATTTCTTTCGTGTCACGTATTGTATCAAAACCAATCACATATTGCCCTTTATTTTGACTAATTGCAAAATATGTCAATTGGAAAATAGAAAAAAACTTCCTTGAGTAACGCGTCAGGATCGTAAAATTTAATTATTTATTAATAAACGATGAAAATAAAAATAAAAAAAGAAATTGTTTCGAGAAGTTTTGACGAAAAATGTATTTCTTGAGAAAATTAAATTAAATTAAAATTTCCCGATTATTGAAGATGTTGAACTATTTTCATTGAAGAAAACTTCAATACAGTGAATATTTATTAAATGACTAAATTTTATCAATTTATTTTTTATTCCAGTATAAGTACAATTTTCTATCCCTCTCCAAACATATCATTATCAACAATGTTCAAAAAGTTTAACAGAATATAATAATAACGTATTTTATTTTAACACATGATTATTGGTTGTAACAACCCATCAGAAACGCAAAATATTGTACTGAAAATCAAAGTTTCATAAATATGCACGTTCTCTGACAATCATACAATATGTCTATATATAGATGGAACATTTTAGAAAATGCTTGAATAAATTTAAAGCATAAAGGAAAACAAGATAAAACTTCAAATGAGTATAAGCTGGTTCTAAATATTGCCCTTATCCGAAAATTAATTTCTCTTTTTAAGAATTCTGTATATAAATAATAATGATCTTCGTAAAACGATATAAAATAACCTGTTGACATTTTCGTTAAGAACATGTAACTAAAAGACATCAAGATATGCGGAAGGTTCAGAATATAAAATCAAATTAACATTGTCCAAACTGTACTTGTATTACTATATTTTTTAATAGGTCATGAGAGAGATCCGTGGTTCTCCAATTTCATTCCAAAAACATAGATGAACGATGAACCAATTCAATCGTACGAGCATATAATTCAAATCTTACATTCCTATACAAGACGTAAATTAAGCATCACGTTAATGTAAGTCACAAAAAAATCATGAAAGATATTTTTAACGCTTATTCAACTCGTTTAGATTTCGACATCCAATTTCAACAATTTTCGAAATATATTTATTACAAGTTTACATATTTTATAAGTAATAAAAATTACAATATATATATATATATATATACAATAACAAAGTATATCGCGTGTCAATTTTGAACAAGTTTATTTTACCTGAGTCATTGGAAAAATTACAGGACATGAATTGAAAAAAAAATCACTATTCATTAATTTCGCAGTATACACAGCACTCAATTTAATTATCGAAACGATAAATTCTTTGTGAGATAAAGTCATCGCTGAATAATCAATTTCACACATTTGATATCGTAATTAAAATAGACAACGGAATGCCAGAAAAACCGTGGTTACAAAAAGTTTTACAATCATCAGATTATACCAGTTTACTTTATTTGACTCGTGGGAATATTATAAATAATATTTTTTTATTCAAGTCATCGACTTTTGTTTTTACTAATAATAGTTTATTTCTGAAATCTTTTAAAGATGAACGCTTTTTTTTTATGGTGTGATTTTTTAAATGAGAACTTTTACATGTAGATTATAAATACGTTTATTTCCCATTTACATTTAAACAAGGTTAAACACGTAAATTAGATCTCTTATGTTTTGTATTAGTGTCAACATTTTGTTCACTTTTCAGGTGTCAACAATCAACGTGTGCAATAGTTCTCCTTACGTGCACCTAAAACAAGCATCTAAAAAATGCACAACTTTATGCACATGACTGCAAAAATGTTTATTCATTGGTTTTCCCACGACCATGTATATACCTTTATGTATCCACTCACACTTCCATAAAAATCGTTTCATTTTGCGCGAGAGCTTTTATGATCCCTCGCATAATAGATCTTTTCTTAGTGCATCTGATCATCAACAAGATGTTGGAGAAAATAAAAAAAAAAAAAAAAATTAAATCATCATGGTTAAAAGATTCTTTTCACATGACGTCATGGCAAGTGCATACAATGAGATAAATTGGTTTCCGTATAAAGCCACCACTTCTTAAAATTTACGTCAGCAGAGTGTTTCTCTTGATGCGGTCACTCGCGAGCAAATACTTCGTCATTGAAAGACGTATGTATATATCGTGTGCTACCAACATTTTACTAATTTCCCTTCCACCGTATCAGGACGTCGATATGGCTTTTGAAGCGAGTGTAAAACGGTTTTTTTAATAAATAGTTAAAAAAAAAAAAAAACAGGCGCAGATATGCCGAGGAATCGACGCAGAATCTCGTAAAAGATTTTGCGCCTCCAGATATCACGTAGGCAAACTCGGAATTAAAAAATGTAGACAATTTTATAATTACATTTGTATTTTTTCCTCTAATTATATATAAATTTTATACAAATCAATTTTTTATATAACTAAATTTTCGCTTTAAATTTCCGATATTTCTATCTCTAACTTAACTATTTTTTTTATATTTTTGTTTATATATATATATATATGTGTGTGTGTGTGTATTTCGAAGATTCCTTCGAAGAAACATTTTTTTTTTAAGAAAAATAAAGGTGGTACAGACCAGAATATTTGTCAGGACATTGAAGCGTAAAATGTCACTTTGCGCCCGCAATGGTTTATTTTTTCGTCACAGTAGTCGCAGAAGCACTACTCGATTAAATGATTACAAATTTATATAATAATGCTTTTAAAACGTTAATCGCATTTTGCGCCTATTCGTGACAAATAGAAAATATTCGAAGCTGAATGCCTGAAGTAAATGAAGAACTGCAGTGATTATCCACCGCAGCAAAGCGCATTTGAACTATTATACGCGGAATCCGTATATACCTAACGATAATACGTGGACTCTGGATATAATGAACGATAATTTTGCGATTTGTAGCAATGGCGGCTGCTGCAAGTTGTCTGCGGAATTCACAATAAGCATGGAATGCGGCAGATATGCGACTCGCCCAGTCGTGTGGATAAAAGTCAGCGATACACATTTCTTTTTATATCTGGCCTTTGGACATGGGAAGTCGCCAAAGCTCAATTTCCGATTACGTTTAAGTTTTTTTTTTTTTTTCCGTGAGATTCGAACGGAACGCAGTTTTGGCCGAAAATTTCTGGCTTATGGGTGGAAACGATTGAGCTGCGCCATTCTCTCCCACCAGCAGGGCTACAGAAGGTAAAAATGCTATGAAAGCGCATATTTATTACTGCACGGTGGATTCCGTATAAAATTTCTATATACTTATTGATTAATTATGAAAGAAGATGATCGTGCAAATCTGTGTATACACATTATTAACGTAATGCAAAGTAATCGACGATGGCGCAAACGCAATCGTGAACATTGTTCTTGTTCGGGTCATGAAAACCGTGCAGGAGCACAACATGTGTGGTTCGACAGTCCGTTTACACTTTGATAGTTTTCTTTCATTCGAGCCATTGATGTCTTTCTCCATTCATCAGATTCGTTCGATTCATTAATTTTCTTCATTTGATTCGTTCCTGTCTTTAATTTCAGATATGGGTTTCTCTTTTCCCTTTCGTTTCAGTTCTTTCAGTCAGTTGTCCGACATTCGATTCGAATGTCAATTGTTTCATTCAAATGATCCGTTATAATTTCAGTGACTTTTTCAAACTATCTGGCATAAAATCATCAGCGAGAAATTAAAATAAATTTCAGAAACTTGCGTGGCTCGCATGTCGCAATAGAATATTTTCGCCAAAGATGCCGTTTACAATATAGTTTTTGATAAATATCTTTTACATATCTCCACGTCAATCATGACACATTTGACGTTTATTTCGTTATTTTGCGCATTATTTAAATTTGAATCGACTCAGGCGACTGAGGTGAAATGTCAATCTCCAAAGACACGCACGTGAAAGAAAAAAAGTTGAAACTTACATTTTGTTTCCGATCTATACGTAAAACATCGATTACGGCATTAAATTACTATTTATTAATTCTCGTCTTCTTTGCAAGTTTCGAAGATAACGGAGCTGATTAACCGACACTAATATTTACGTCCGTGACGCGACAAAATATATACGCTGTCCGCAAACATCAAAAGTTCGACAAAGTCACATGTATGATTAAGTGTAAAAAAATGATGTAAAAAGGAACATAAAAAATTTGCGTATACCGGGTTAAATGGACCTATTTATCTCTGTCTTTTTACAAAGAAAACAAAAAAAAATCTATACTAATCTTGCCGTTGTATTTACTTTGAGCTGCGCGAGGTAGGACATTTCTCGGTATCACGTCGTAATCTAATCCGATCCATATTATCAAATAAAATGTATATATAAAGTAGAAAAAGAACCTAATAATGTGCCGTGCTCGCTGTTAATGTATCAAATTTACAATAGCAGCTTAAAGTTTCGTTCTGATGAAAATCGATTTCTTTTTCTTCCATTTAAAATGTTGCAATTGATTCGCGTCTTCCAATTCCTTCAAAGTAATCAATAATATATACCCTCCCTTTGTTCATCAATACCTTTCTGTATATGAGTGAGAGTCAAGTTTTGGCAGAGACACGATTATAAGTGTTCTTGTGAAATGCTATGATTAATTCATTATTTAAAATTTGTATTGCGTTAGCACACTTGATTTATTGTTGCGTGTTGTTATATTTACATATTGCTTTGTATTAATTTGTATCAATTGCATTACGCATTGTAAAGCGTGAACAAACAAAAAAATTGCTTAATTCATCTATTTGCATCTGGTATTATTAATATAGACAGGAAGACCGTTTGACATTTACATAGAATAAAACATTTCTATATATTTTCCCCTTGATATTTTCATAGACGGAAATACATCACATTATCAGTCATTGGTATTTTCATTTCCTTTAATTTCTTTTCTAATCAATTTCAATGTAAAATGCCAAATGTAAAATTCCAATTTACAAATGAATAAATAGCAATATTACCTAACAAGGGTGTAAAGTATACTTTTCGCAAGAGTTAGGTATATCCTATATTTTTTGTATTTGGGTTAGTAAAAAAACTTTTACTTTAAGCACTAAAAAAAGATATCTACGCTATTTTAAGCATTATCATAACTCACCCAACACACATAAAAAAAACTTGAAGCGTAACTTTACACCCTTTTTTACGTAATGTACCATATAAACTCAATAAAACATTATAAATACATTAGTCGAATTTTCTCCTCTAACTGAAATAATTAAGAATTTATGCCATTTGAATAAGTTCCAATTTTTATGCTTTTAAATTTCACTTTACTTTCTATTTTTATAATATATACACGAATTCAAGTAAATCATACATTAACAAAATTATATATATGCGTTGAGGAATATGAGTCATAAGAACACGCAATAGGCGAATTTCTATCGTTGACCCAATTCAGACTAAGCATCATCGATAAAGAGATCCTCTCATCCTAAGACATAAAGGATATACCGAACATTCTGAGATTATATAAGAAATTCAGGATGGAATAAATATAGGGGCCGTCCGGCCGCAGGAGTGCGGGGCGCAAAAGACCGGTTTACGCGAATGAACTGTTCATCACCCCATTAAAAAGATAAATCTATAAATTTTAAAAATCGTGAGTTAACGTTTCTAAAAATAGAATCAAATTGATTAGAATTTACAAAACTTAATGTTACATATAAGACTTTAGCATTTAATAACAATTTCGACGACAGTATATTTTATTTTGTTAAAATATTACTGCTAAATTTTTGACGTGGAATGCATCATACACCAACAATATATATTTTTAAACATCGTTTACTTGACGTTTTGGTGATATGCGATAACAATGCCAGGTGCATTATCATTTTCAAGCATGCTAATTACTGGTTTGAAGTCACTTTTTCAAAATTTTAAATGACTCGTTCGTCCTTATATCGTCATGGAACTGTTAGTTTCAATGTTGGAAAACAAATTTCGCATTGACGAAAGCGACGACCTAATAAGTGCCCGTTTCAAATGAATTCGAAGGTTACGTGTGGTGATAATTCTAAGCATATTCACCAATTGTCACCAGATCTTAAGAAAATTCTAAAATTAAAATAAAAAACACACACACACACACACACATCATTACACGCTCCATATTTTCTATTCGAAATTTTCAATCGCAAATGTTTCGCAATTAACTTTTAAGCTCCAGAACGTATTCCGTTGCAAAGCGTTCGTATCCGCTAAACAGACGAGGCCGTTGAAAGCTCTGACGTACGCAACGGCTCGTTCATTTCACTCAGCTAATGTATCAATCGATCGGGTTCCGTTAGGGATTTCATTTAAATTCAATTAGCCGGAATACTTCGACAATGGACAACGTGTCGATGTATTATACACGCACTGAACGTAACGTATAATAGTCTTATGGCCGTCTTATGGCCTTGTCGGTTTCTTATTTTCAATGCGCGCGAATATTTGATAATGGATTCGTACACATATGTAATATCTACACGTAAATATATGGGTTCAATGTCACTCAAATTTGTCATATTAAGTTTCATCAATCATTCTTCTCCGATCTGATTAATTATTCTCTGATCTAATTAAAAATGAATTTATACATTCATTGCCAATGTCAAGTGACATATACGTATATACAGCATGAACTTGAACGTTCTAGTCGTGCAAAAAAAAAAAACTTGCTCAGTAAAACGGTGGCACATTTCTCCGCGCAGATGAAGTAAATAAGATTCCTGCATTATTAACGAAGCGCATTTCAACGATTTTCAATATTAAGCGATTTTATCGGGATAAATCTCTCGTATCGCAGATGACGATCGTGATGATGACTACGATTCGCGAAAAATCTGAATAAATAAATAAGATGATGTGGCCGCGTTAATGAACATATGTGAAATTTGTGTCGACTTTTTGCCGATGATAATCTTAAGTGCGTCGGGGATATTCGCGGGTCACGAATGCCATTTGCGCCTGCCGTCTGTCGATATTCTGCAGCATGGGCAGCTAACTAACGGGATAATGTTGAACCAATTTTCTCCGCAACCAGAAATATATGTGTGTATAGGGAAAATTATACATTTATGGATTATGGCGTAGTAAACAAAGAATCAATTGCGCAATAGGTGAAGGCCAAGAATGTTTGTATAAGTGCCGTACGGAAATTTACTGCATTGCGAAACTCTGCTAGTATAGACGCAATTTTTAAAGTCATTGCCAGGATCGAGACATTATATACATTTATGTAACGATTGATGTAGGCGCAATGATCGATAAAGTAATTCGTGTAAATGTGAGAATATTGCACCCGAAAATCTAAATTCCATTTATGTACATATGTATAAAATGGATATACAATATGCTTCTGGTCTCGCGTAGAAAACGCATTGTTCAACGCGAGAGTACACCATTTTGGAATTTGGTGATTTCAACCGGCTTGACATATAATGTTACGTTTGGAATACCGATGGATACCTGAATGAAAAATATCAATTCGTGGTCCTGCCCAATTCTTGTTTAACGTTTTTTACGCTTTCTTACCCCCCCCCCCCCTCCCACTCTCTCACTATTCAAAACTCGACGATAAAATTCGATATAGATCGTCCACCGTTGGAAATACCTGCATAAAATATCCATAAAATTGTCAGTAGTTCTTTTTAATTTTTTTTTTAAGTCATTGACCTCTGGACTTGCCACGCATTGTACGAAAATCTTTCACATACTCGACGCATTCAAGTTTCCATATACGGATAAATCCTGTAAGTTTGTGAAGTTCGTGTAAAGAGTGCCTTTTTAAATTCTGTATAAAACATTTATTAAAAATATACCTTCGTGATCACTCTCAATCCAAGATATTTTTTTTTTTTTTTTTTTTTTTTTTTTTTTTTTTTTTTTTTTTTTTTTTTTTTTTTTTTTTTTTTTTTTTTTTTTTTTTTTTTTTTTTTTTTT
>JAPYZR010002293.1:0-53626 GCA_030522945.1 Trichopria nigra
CACAATCACTGTTATGTAACTGTGACAATTTTGAGGCGACATTTTAATGTAACTGTTACATAACTGTGACATAACTTCTGTGATTGTTTGCTGAGTAGTTCGTGCCCATGCAATATTACCTAGAAACGTTATTAGCATGTAAGAGTGTTTCTTTATTTATTACGGAGTAATGTACAATGAACACCATCTGCTTTGATTCCAGCATAGTCATAGTAGAGGATGTGATAAGTTCCTGATCATTTGTTCTGATTCTGACTTACCAACTATGGAGGAAGTAACTATTGCTACGTATATATAGACATTATTGGGATTGTCTCTAGCCACCCTTAACTCGAAGTGGCTTTGGCAATACTCCAAATATATTTAGATATATTTAGACTATGGTTCGGGCAATGGAGAATAGAAATCCTACAGTTTTTCTCAACGACAAAAACAAACAATAAAATAACAATGTTAAATACTTGGGGTTGCATTGAGTTCGTCAACTAACTTAGAGATCGGATATTTGGACAAAACGAAAGAAATTTAAGAAACATGCATTGGCTTCTCCGAAAGAAATGTTCTGAAATGCTTGTTAACAAAATACTGATGTAGAAAAGTATTCTCAAACCCATATGGACCTATGGATTTCAAGAAGCTCTGCTTTTGCATTGAACAGCAAATTCATTTTAAAAAACTGGTCCAATACTTCCAACTCCTTTATTTATTATCAATGTAGTTATTATCAAGACGGAGTGTAAATAAACGTCTGTAAACACAATTGATTCCGGAAATTCATCTTGTAGGTGATTTGCTGAAGTAAAGACAATCCAATTTGAAGGACCTTGCTAGTGTTTAAAGGTATAGTGATTATGTTCCGGCCATAATGATAACCTCCCTTCGAACTTTATTATCTATAAAATTTATAAATGTTAGTTTCTATTGCTTGTTTGTATGCTGGTGTATATATATTGTGAACTCGTGTTTTTGTAGGGTTGTCTTGGCGAATGATTTTTACGATCTGTAAGCACTTTTTACGAAATATAATGTCTGTAAGTTTAACTGAATGATTTTTAAGTCCTATAGTATTACTCCATTGCTTTTTTTCTATAAAGTTGCAACTTCTATCTTGATAGGGTGTTTGGATGTGAAGTGTAAATGATTCATTTTTTTTTACCACGTTCTATTCTGGTACCAATCGGTATCCAAGATTAATTGTTTTTTCTGATCACGAGTAAGTCTAAGAAGCCAATACTATTATATTTTTCTTGGTCCATACTGAACTAAATTACGTTTTCAAATCTGCGTATTTCTTTAAAACTGTTCGAATTAGTTAAAAGAGCCTCCATTTTTCAGTGGTTGGTTAAAACCCTTCTAATCAACGATTCTGATTAGATCTTATTTTGAACAAATCGTAAACTGAACAAATTTAGATATGGTATGAATAGAGTTCGCCTTACTCAGCAACTGATAGTTCTAAATATATAAAATTAATCTTGAACTGTCTAATTTATATTAATATCTGAAATATTTAGTTCCTTCTTCATTTTGATTATAAAAAAAATGCCAATGCCTTACCCTCCCTTCTTCCAATCTCTGTGACTCGTGTATATTTGTCTCTCTTATACGTATTCCATATTCGAAATATCTCATTCCTTCCTCTCCGAGTCTAGTCGAGAACGAAGAGGAACTTTGTAGATACGATCTCGAAACAAATTACGAGTTCTATTCCCGCACCCCCTGCCGTTCCGAAGATCCACCGGCTGCTCCTCCGACCTCACTCCCGTCCACGGTCGAGGCCGGATTAAAATAATCGCGGCCCGTTAGCGGTGTCGAGCTGCGTGTACTCGCGTTTTACATTAATACCGTGCGACTGCCTTATCGGGAATGTCAAGAAAAAAAAAAAAAAAAAAAAAAAAAAAAAAAAAAATAAGATTTCACGACAAATGTTTTCGAGTAATTCGGTTGGGTTGGTGCGCGAGGAAATGAAGTCAAAACAACTTCGTTGATGATAATATATAGCATGTAAATGTCTAATTCGAGAGTTTGATAACATCATTCATAATTACAATCAATGATGCCTCGTCATAATTTCACTTCTGTTACATTTGTCATTACACAGTCTGCTGTTTAAAATTGCTCATTACTTTTGCAAAAGTATACTGATTGACACGACTTCACTTGAGTAGTGAAGTTGTGTCAATCTTCTTCCATGGTGAAATAAAACAATTGCACATAGCAATATAATTCATGTGATTTTATATAACATTCACACAATGCCAGTCGTTGAATGACTTGGCCAATACAATCATGAAATACATAGTCAATTTGATTATTACCTTTCGACTGCGAGGATCACGGGGCTGCGATAAATGAAAGTCGAGAACGGCAGGGAGGAGAATCGTCCGCTGCAAGGAGAGTGGGGAAGCGATTTTACGGAGTGAAGGCCTCTTACTCGGAGTCCCATCGAGTCTTGGCGAAATCCCGATAATCCACGATGAGACACAGATTGAGTTCCTGCGGGCCGCAGCATCCGCTGGCTGAAGCACTGGCGGACGCTACGGGGATGAGGTAAGACGGGGTGGCGAGAGAAAATTGGAATCTCTCCGGAAGGCGCGGTAGGAGATGATAAAATTGCGGATGTGCGAGTGGACTGCAGGTGTTACCGTAAGCCGGATAGAACCGGACGATTCTGAGTCTTCTCAATTCACTTCGTACCTTCTGCCTCCTTGCCAATGCTGAAGCTACGGGAGGGGATTTGCGCGGAAATCTTCCTAGGCATCATTTACGCCTATTTTAGCATTTTTTCGAAAATTCGATAGATATATCGGCGAAGACATTTTCCACGTATTATTATTGCTGGCTTTAATTGAAAATTGTGAATGACAGGGGAAAAAGGAGAATAGAAATTGAAACTGGATCTTAAATTAAGAAGGTTGATAAATGGTACATTTAAATGATACAGTTGATATAAATGATACAGATCTATGTTAGGTTAGAAATGCCGGCCATCTAAGGATATTCTAGAATAACCTGATATGTCGGTGCGTTCAGAATATTATAAGCAAGATATTGATTACTTCTGAACCCGGGAAGTTTATCCTCGACTCATAATTCACATATATATGTATATGCGTTGTCATCATAGTCATATTCTATCATTGGTTTTCATATAATGTATATTTTCTATATGTTTATATTTAAATTATTCAAATTGAAGAAAAAAACTATACCGATGACATTCGTATTATGTTGATGTTTATATTATTGCCTAAGGCTCGGTACTTTTTTATGATACATCAAGATACAACAAACAAAAAATATTTGTCTTCTAAAATGTAGATACGATGAGATAATTCTAATGGCCTATTAAAAATGTAAAATTTTCGTGCATCCAACCGTGTTTAGCCGAAGGAACCAATTATCTCAAAAATAAAACAGCTTAAAATTACAAGTTTTAAAAGGACGATTCTAAGTTGCTTTTCCCTATAGTAATAGTCTTGATGGGTCGAGCTGTCGCAGACACTTCAAGGCTTCCGCGATCGGCCGGTGATAAAATGAAAAGCGACGACAACTAACCAATGTACCCGGGGGAGATTGTCCCTTCCCTCTCCTCTCTCTTCTTTTTCTATCTGTGACAACGATTGAGGTAAGCCGCAACACGTGTTGGATCCCTGTGGAAGGTGAAACTACCGTGGATACAGGCGCGAGAGGCGACATCAAAGCACTACTAGGTCATCCCGTAATTGTACAAGCAGTGGGCGAAATAAAGCTACGGAGAATTTTATACAAGTTGGCAGCAACAGTCTGATTGCTCTTGCTGGCCTTCTTTCTCAACGACTAGAACCCTACTGGTGCAGTTTGTTTGCGCTTGCTGACATTAAAAAACCTAATTTCTTCTCTTTTGAATGTCATGTGTCTTTTGCGTGTCTTCTTTCATTCATACGCTTTGTTAACTGTTGGCGAAGATTAATTACGGAGTATGCGTTACGTAGGAAAGTATATTTAGAAAGCGACAAAATATTCAATATTTTTATTCATACTAATTTTATTAATACTGTTTATAAATAAAAGATCTGTAACTTCTTTATAATTATAATTATCGGCATGGTAAAAATGGAAGCATATTGTACTCTTCCATTTTTACCAGGAAGCGCTGACATTTCTTAATGTGCCCAAGTATTAAAATCAAAACATTCTAGTATCTAAATAATACGGGGGCCAACAATACCGTGTTTGGGATTTGGTTCATTTCTGAAAGAAATTAAATACTTTATATAGATATATCGGTTTATATAAGACATATCTCAGTTTTTTACATTCCATTGGGGTCTTTACATCTTTAGGTTATTTCTCTTCTCAAATCGTTGAATTATTTTGGTATTTGTTTCGGGTTTTGATTCCATTTTTTTCGACAATTTTTTGTCAAGCGCTTAATTGTATATATATTCATTCATATATTTTATAACTATGTACGTATATCTCTGACTTAAATTTCAGGCACTTTAAGCATTTATTGACAGCTGAAGAAAAAACCAAAAATATAATTCACAATGGTTGTTTACTTTCAAGTCGAAGCAATCTAACATAACTTGTCATAAGTGTAAACAATATTTACGCTGCAACAAATGTAAAGTCTTGTTTGTGTAAAATTTTGATTTCGGTCCAGTAAATAGCTCTAATCAAGAGCGAAACCTTTTAAATTGGTAAGGAGAGTCGTCATTGTTTGGCAGTAGTTATGGTAGGACCATTATGAGTTTATTCTGCTTTGTCATAATGGTGCCACCTACCTTTGCATGCAAATACTTGTTGTCATCGAAAGCAACAAACCTTTTACGTACATAATATATAGTAAAATGCGCGAAAAGTGTATTTTACGTAACTAATTGCTGAAACGTGAACAGAAAACTAATTTATAGTTTCCAAAAAAGTGAACTGATCGAAAAATAAATGTGCAAACAATAACGTGAGTTGACTAAATTTCTTCGTTAAAGTGTACTTTGGAAATTTGAAGCTTTGTTTGACGTTGGTGTAATGCGATTATTGTTTGCGTGATACGACGCCAAACGACGTGAAAGTGACGGCTGGGCCATTGTTGCAGGTTCATTTCATTAATTTTTGTTCATTTTTCATTTTCATTTTGCCATAACATTGTTTCGCTAATTTCAATTTTTTTTATATGATCGGTAAAATATAATATACAATTTCATATAAAAATGTACACCGCAGGCTTTTCGTTTAAATGTCAGGTTTCCTTTCCTCATTTTCAAGTGTATTACTACCTTTTCTGTCGTTTACGTTATTTTTAATAATTTTCTTTCATATCACGTTGATTTTCTACATAGTGATCCAACCAAAATGACCTGATGGTTCGATCGTGAATTCCTTCTTTTTAAATCCGTATACAACTCCTAAACTTATATCGGATTTTCTATTTACTATTTAAATTGTTTTTTCACAAGAAGAACATACTCGTGTCGCTTATTGTCTGAATTTCCTCGGGTGTGTATGGAAATTCAAGTAGGTGACATAATATCGGGTTACATAAATGTTCACAAACAAATCTTTAATACAGAATCCTTGCTAAAGATTCTCTTAGCAATATTCGCACACGTTGTTCGACATGACATTTCAAGAATGCGATCTTTGTTTTTAGTAAAATTAGGCTCTTGTCAGGCCGAAACACTGCAACTGTTCACTTTCCCACCACTTGCCGTATATCACCTCGATAGTCCTGGAAAATTGTAGGACCTGTCTATATGAGACTGTTGACGAAAAGAAACCCATCAGTCACGCGACATCCCAAGCTACCCCGAGACTGACCCGAAAACCGCTCTTTTCCGACATATATCGATCGGTTAAAACAATATATCCAACGATAACCGATACATAAAAACAATTCCTCTTGTTTATAGGCAAATTACCACACATGTAAATACATATCATCGAACCACGAACTCGGTCCGTTACGTTAATGTGAAGAAAAAAATATAGCAATTTAAAAGATCTTCCTAACCATATATATGCGAGTAAACGCGAAGTTCGGCCTACAATGGATGTTATCGGCAAAAGTTATGGCGCAACTATGACCACTCTCACTTTGGTAACATTAATTAGATGTCAATGTTTTTATCATTGCTATTGTTTATTTCTTATTATTGTTATTTTTCATTATTATTCATAAATATATGTCATATATAGCTTTAGTATATTCGGAGTATTTTTTAAGCATTTTTCATAAAGTACATTGCAGTTGAGTGGTCTGAAAAGAAAAAAGATATTGGCTACAGGTCACATATTCTATTGAATCGAATTATTTTAAACTCTGAAGTGGCATTTTAATAGAATCTTTACATCATATTACAAACAAACCATTACTATCGATATTAGGTTATAGATTCTGAATATTTCATCTTATCATTCCATAGAAGAATTAATAACGTTAAAATGCAAAAAAAAAAAAAAAAAAAAAAAAAAAAAAAAAAAAAAAAAAAAAAAAAAAAAAAGAATACATGAAAAGAAGAACGAGGTGTTATGATTTAATCCTCTTGGAGACCCATAGCGAATCTGAAAAAATAGAAATCGAACTTCTTCGATGCGCGAGTTACAGAAAAGCGCGCAGTACGTTGGAGTACGTTGGAGAAATAATAATCCGCAAAATAATTGGCGTAAGAAGCTTGCGGCTCGTTCGGGCTTTCAAGCTCCGCGAACATCAAAGGCATTGGCAAGCGGGAGCTTCTTTTTACATCACCCATCCCGGGGTCGTGGAGGAGACGTAGCTGATGGATAGAAAGTTAATCGAGGAAATTAATCCAACGAGGAGAACGAAATAATAGGTAGAAAATGAAAAAGATAAATGGAAATTTGCAAAGGAAGTGAAAAGATGTAGGGATGTCGAGAAATCAAATTCGAGATGAGGGCATAAAACCTATATTATAGATTGGAAAAGAAACGTGTAACGAGAATGATATGGTGTATGTGCAATATTCTTAAAATAGAATTAAAAAAATGAAGAAAGTATATAGAACGAATATGACACAATTAATAATAGACATAATTTACAAACAAACCACAGTACGAGTACTATAATAGATACTTATTTTTTAAATACCCTATACATATTTATAGAACATCCGAAGCATAGATCTGAATGTTTAATATTCACTATATTATCTTACACTACATTATTTTAAAGAAAATTCGTGTATGCAGTTACACGTTATCCAGAAACTCATGATCTATGGCTGGTTGTACCTTGTAAACCATTTACTTGAGACTTCTATCGGCTGTCCTTGACACAAGATTTGTGCAGGTTTCCTGTAAAATTACAGAATAAAATGTCGCTAATAACTGGGTGCAGTTGGCTTCTGCAGTACTTGGGGGGACCGCAGGCACAAATGGTTACTGTTCTTGACTACATATGGAAGCCGTTCTCCAGTTAGACAAAAATCTCAGAGATATGAAAGTGATGACAAATACATTTTTATATAAACTGATTAATTTTATGTGAAAATTCAAGACTAATAAAAAGGAATTTTTTTCAAAATAAACGGAAATAAAAAGAAGGGACAAGAATTAGAGAGTTTCTTTAACTTTCGTTGAAATCACTCTTCAAGATCTTAATGCATTGTGATGTTCAAGTCACTGGCTATACGTAAAAGATGGCTGTAATATAGTTAACCAACATGGCATAATTTTAAAACCTTCAAAGTTGTTTGTTAAGATGAATGAAATTAATATATTGAAGAATTCGATAAGATATATTAATTTCGTATACATAACTCCTATATATATATATATATATATATATATATATTTATATATATATATAGCTGTTCATCAATTTACGTCTGCCAAAATAGAATATGAATAATCAAATCCGCAGATCGCAGCACATCCTCGTATGAAACAGAGTTGCAATAAAAAGCCATTCGAACTAATGAAAATCGTAGATAAGCCGGCACATACGAACGTAGATATAGAAGATAAATTGTAATAGCAAAGAGAAATGGGACTGAAAGGGGGAGGCGATGGGTATCGATGATTAATTTTGAATCGCGACTTAATTATGTGGTCGCTAAGCCGTTCTCTGATTGAAGGGGTGGTGCACCTCGGGGTTGCAGCCTCACCGAGGACAAAAAAGACCGGAGATGTCACTCGGTCCCCTGGATGGGCGAGCGAGAGCGAGAAGGGGGCGAAGGCGAGGGACAGAGAAAAGAGAATACTATCGGGCAAAGAATAAAGGAGCTCTCGGGGCCACGGCATCGAACCGTGGATGAAATCGCCGGATTGTCCGGGGGTCGCCAGGACACGATTGCCAAGAACGCGCGTGATTAGATGGCCTCGGCTTCCACCCATCGAGATTGAGCCGCGCGGATACGGAGACGTAAAAAATGCAATCGGCTCTTATCGTAATGAAAATCCCGGCGTTATCCCCGCCAATTCGATGGCGAAGCGCACAAGAGTGAGAGAGAGAGAGAGAGAGAGAGAAGGAGAGAACCTTCCAGTTGGTTCAGACCATTCGAGTCCGCAAGGTCGGGGGTCGACATCTGTACCTTTTGTCTAAAGTCGCGGTAAATGCTATTCTTCGCAACCAGGAGAAGCGAGAATTTCTCTATTACACTAATCGAAGGAGGGGGGGGGGGGGGTTTGATCTCTCACATGTTTACCGATCTTGATAATCTGTCGTACATACAAATCGATGTCATAGATATCTGCGTAGATACAAAGGGTATTGTAATTTCGAAAATCTATTAAAGGCTTTATCGTTTTTCAATCTTGTAATTTTACATTTCGATATACCACAGGTTAAATTATACATACGTTACGAATGAGAATACGCTCGAATTTTTAGAAGTATACGTATATTAGTGGTACAATATTTTCTAAAACTATATATGAGAAATGGAAATATACCAGCGTGTAAAATTTTATACTTTCATAGATTTACGGTGAATCTGATGGATCACTTACCGCCAAATATATAAAACATATGAACTTGATTTGACCAATTGATTACTTAATGATTATTTACTTGGAATTGATTATTTCCTATAGACAGTTCTGTTCACAGACAAACAAATTTAGTTGAATTATAATCCTAATTATATTTTAATACTTTATCTTTTTTTTTTGTCGGCAGTTGGATGCTCAGAATTAGGTCTCTTCACGACTAATGTTAATTCTAATTAGACAGGATTGTCATTTATGTCTAACCGGAGTTTGAACTGTTCAAGCTGAAGCTCGATTTAGGATAGTGTAATTATATATCTGGACATCGTTTTACTGAAACGACCTATTATCTTTTCTATAATTTCTTATGATCAATATAACTCGATGAATATCCGTACGTTGTGGAGAGAAGTATCTGATTAGCCTCTAATAGAACTCCTCAAGAAAAGAAGACCATTGTCCGAAAGGGCAGAACCAATTTAGATAAACTCGGTTTGTAATAGATGTTTAGATGAAAATTATAAATAATAATGTATATGAAATATACACTTATTTCGAAGACCCAAAAATTTGCGTATAATATATTGATAAACATCAAAGGTGCATAGGCTACACTACATCACATAAATCATTAAGAAAGATTTTTGTGTGGCATTAGAGTTTTGTTGATTGTAAAGGTCATGTACCTCGAATGCACTTAATATAACAAAAATCAAATTGTACATGTATCGTTTGCAACGAATAATTCTGTAAAAAACTACCTTTGCAGACACAACAAATAAATAAAAAAAAATACATATTTTATGTAATTTACATTTCAGAAATAGAAATTATAAAACTTAAACAAATATGATATTTATCACATTGATAATACGTTACAAGTATATTAAATCTCCCATGCAATAACTTGTAAATTTTATAGGGCGGATTAATCCAAAATGTGATCGCGTGACTTCAGAAACAACTAATTCGTTTTTACATAACAAAAAAAAAAATCATCACCAATAAAGTTATACTTATCGATGAACGTACGGGTCGTTAGACACGTTTGTAATCGATTATTTTTCTACTTTACGTTTTTCGCCTATTCCGAACCGTATATATTGCCGGTGCATCTTAATTTCGATGGCGTGACTACAAAAACGGCGATATAGGGATCTCGATATAATTTATACTAATAGTCTACGGAAAATAGTAGTCGGATGAAATCAAAGTAGACGATTATTTATGACTATAAATACAAACTTCTCTACCTCTTTATACCTTTATATATATATAAATATTCATCCTTCACAGTGTTTTTATCTGAATTTCTCTTTTCTACTACTTATAAACATTAAACTAATATTTGTGATAAAACTGAAACATTTCAAAATAATATATGTTCCTTTAAAGTTTAATTGTTTCATATTGGTTTAAGGAAACTTATTTCTAAAGGCGAATAAACAATATAAGAACCTATTTCAGATTATCATATACAGAATACTATTTACAATTATCAAAAAGAATTACGCTATGAATTAAGTGAATACAAATTTCGCCATCGAAGCTGCTGTAATATATGTAATATATGTAATATATATACACACGCCCACACACACATATATATACATATATACACACATATATACATATTACATGTATATATAAATATAAAGGCACATGTGTATGTGTGCGCGCGTGCGGGAATATGGGATGATGAGAAGAAAAGCCAGTTTTATAATAAATAGAGCGGGAATTAAGTAATTCATATACATATATGTAAATATACATATATATACATAAAAGATTTCCTCACTTTATCGATTCTACCATGGCCTCCCCCTGGGAAATAGTGTCATAAAGGACGAAAAGACCGAGACAAAATCCTTCCGTAGCTGCAGGCATGTGCAACCTTTTACGGCATATCCGCGATATATATCACACATAAAGAGACATTTTTTCGGCAATAAACAATCGACTACGAAAACGAAACGCAAGCGGGGAGAAAATGCGAACGAGCTGTAGAGAAAAACGCGGGGGTACGGGCAGTTAGCAGAAGCATTAGGGTGAATTATTTCGGCCACCCCGCGTAAAAAGTTCGATAAATCAGCGGAATCGCGGGCGAAGCTCTTCCCTTTTTCCTTTTCTGGGAGATCTTGTCTTTCGGGCCAAAACCTACTACTACTTATACCTTTTGGCCTTAGATCCTCATTCCGCGCTTATCTACATCTAGATTTTGATGCCTAAAGATACGAGCTCCTCGTCGCATTTGCGTGGTGTCCAACTAAATTAGACCTAATTGAGATCGC
The DNA here is from genome assembly GCA_030522945.1 of Trichopria nigra. Taxonomy (NCBI): domain Eukaryota; kingdom Metazoa; phylum Arthropoda; class Insecta; order Hymenoptera; family Diapriidae; genus Trichopria; species Trichopria nigra. The sequence continues at coordinate 11,223 of JAPYZR010002293.1, forward strand.
GTGCGTTCCCAAAACGCCTGACAAATTTCTTCAATAAAAACCACTGTCAGTCAAGATTCAAATCCAAACTGCACGACTGTAATTGATTACACGCGATGTTTTAATTTCTGCTCAATTTAAACTTTTTAAGTTTTTTGGACTATACCTATACACATGTATATGCCTGAACTATAAGTAGATCTTAATAATAATATATACGGGATTAAAGTGTATTTGAATAGTAGGAGAGAATTTTATAAAAGTATGAGTGATATAAAGCTCTAATTTTAATATTTTCTAATAAATTTTCATGTATGTGATCATTAACCTGATCTCTTATATTTATTCTTATATTTATTCACGAAATACAAAAAGCTTTAAAATAATTTTGTCTATTATTTCATAATATATTTAGTAATTTCTAGAATTTAAGATGGCGTCATTTGATCCATTGTCGCAGTATGGATTTTTACGTCTAATAATTGCAAAATTGGTGAAATTATATAAGATATAGTATTATTAGGTGTTCGAAATGTGAATGCTTGGTGTGTCACATAAGGTAAATGTACCAGTAGCCGAACGCTTAAGAAATGGATTGTCCCAGTAGTTGAACAGGCTGCATAAAACGTTAAAAAACATGGAATTACAGGTGTTCAAGTTCTGGTACATGTTCGGCTACTGGGACATGTACCTTAAGTTTGTCAAGTTAAGATCAGTATATTAAGAAAATTTCTTAAAGTTAAGAACGCATTCTTAACGGTTGGACACTTATTTGATAGTTTATTTTTTAAATTGTACTTTGAAAATTTGAAGCGTTATTTGATGCTTTCATTTAATGTTTCAACCTGTGCAACATTTTCTTAATTGTTGCATATATATTTCCCACGTATCAAACGAAGAAACGGCATACTTTTCACAATATTAAAACCCGCCAGAAATTGAGTTTTGAAACATCTAGTATATGGTAATCGATGCCCGCTGGCTGAAAGATGCTGCACGAAGAGTATCAATTAGCGATGAAAACGTACGTATCGATAAGCATCAGATAACGCTCCAGGGCTGAAGTCGTTATTAACGTTGCCCCGCGGTTTGATTCGCTCTCTCGGTATAATTGATTTTGACAGTAATTTGGCGATTGACGGGCTCTGCAGCAGCGTTGACATAAAATCTATGTGTGGATCGACTTTTTCGCCGGCTTCATTGTGTTATTAATATTAATAATACGGGCGAGCGCACATATTACGTCGAAATTGGTCGTCGAGTATTCGAATTACTCGTTACCGCTCGAGTTGCATGTATTTACATATAATGACGATTTTTGGCGAACATCGCGTATCGAGTTCGCTGCTTGATGAATATAAATGATAATAGAGGAAGCATAAAATAAGCCGCAATTATTCATTATAGTGGTGGTTTTTCTCATCCTTCAGGAAAAATTGTCTACGTCCAATTTAATCTTTATTGTCTATAGATTCTATTCAAATTAGTTTTAGGTTAACGGTATAATTATACTAAAGCCGACTTAATTTTTGATTATGATCTAATGAATTTAACCGCATGTCTAATAGTAAAATTGGAATTTTATTTTGAAATTCAGTGCGATTTTGTCTGCACAGATTGAATGTACGCTATTAACTATAGAGAACAATGTGCAAGGTGTCAGTGGGGCCGTCTGGCAGGCAATAGATGCGATTTTCGGGTTCATTTCTTACGGTCTATTGTGAAAATTATAAAATAATTTGTTACAATAATAAAGGAGGTTGATAGCCGTGATAAGTATTATTTTAGTAAATGTAAGTAAAAATAGTATAATATCGAAAAGAACCTTTGTATATATAAGTATCCTTGTCAAACTATAAGAAAAAATTAAAATTCTTAGTAGATTAGAACTGTCATTATGATAGGAATATTTTATAATACTATTATTTATCCAGTCGAGTGCTGAATATAATTATTAATTTCACATACATTTATATAAATGTTTTAAATTATACACACTGATGTTGACTTATCCTTGAGTTAAGAATTTCTTTTGCAACGACGAGAGACTTTATCCTTCACATTTCCACCTGGCATTTGGGAAAATTCACCTTAAATTCCCTCACCTTATTCATAATCACCGGCGTCGCTCGCATCAACATTCGAATCCGCGGCTACGCTTTTCATTCGTGCATAAAATAAAGTAACCCCCACCGCGTTACTGAGAGCGAGCGAGTAAAAATTGCTTGAAAAGAAATTACTTTCTCTTTTGTTTTTCGGTATCTCGCGCGCGAGTTTCGGTTGGATGCTGCGGGAGGAAGAGTGGAGAGAGAGAGAGGGAGAGAGAGAGAAGAAAGAAGTGGAGACGAGCGTCGGGTGGAAACACCGAGAGGAAGGTTTATCTCGCTCATCCTCATTAAAATGCCCCCCTAACCCTCCTTCTTCACTCCCTTTTTCCCTTCGTACTCAACCCTTCGCCGAGTAAAGAGTAGAACGTACAGTCACTCATCTCCGACTTTTGCTGCTGCACGCTCTATTAATTAAAAGACGAAGAAGGGCGTCATTGCAAGCAAATGCTGGTCAAGGAAAGGGGTAGGTAGGTAGGTTCAATATGACTTGGTATATATGGTTGGTTAAGATTTCGGTTTTTACAAATCCTGCTTTTCAGTGTAATTGCGGTCTTTCCGTCTCAATTCTTGTAGAGTTTTTTCCCCCCTCTTATTCTATATTAAAAAAATGAACATATTTATTCTATAGTTTCCGGTGATTTTTATCTTGTTTATTTAACTTATCGTGCGAATACTTTTAAAAGTGGAAACTACAATTGGCATATCGTATAACCACTGTCAATATTGTGCATCTTTCCAGATCTCACCTTGGTAAAAATCGAAGCGTACTCTCATAATTTCTCATCTAAATACACGCTTTAAACATGATTTGAGATAAATTGCACTATATTGACGACTTTTACTGAATGGCAGATTATGCAATTGATCCCCCCACCCCTTAATATTTTAATGAAGAAACGATGCATGAAACTTACAAAAGCAATAATCGCGAAAAACAACATTTTCGATCTGTACCATTGTCATTTTCATTATTGTTTACATTACTGTCTCCGTCTTCTATTTTTCTTATTAAGGAAAGAAGAAGAGTCACTATTTTATGCATAGGCTTACTAGATATATGGTTTATCGTAATGCAGTTTAGACAAGCGAAATTAGAGGAAACTGTCAACTATAGAAACAGCAAATAGTGGTCTAAATCACTAACTCTATTCAATGATTACGTTTATTACCAGTCAATTTTTAACTATAAATCAGTGAAAAGTCACAGATCTTTACCAGTGTTCAGTCCTTTAATTTAAGAAGAATTATTGCTTGAAATTCACTTATATTAATGAAGTATAATTAATTGTTAGTATTCCTTATTGTGCTTCAGAGGGTGTACGCGATCTTGTCAATCAGAAAATCTGCTGGAATTGAAGAATTTGTCAATCCTTGCGGACAAAACTGTTTCATTTTATCATTCAGAATATAAGACGTTGTTGGCAAAAAATGCTATTTACACATTTACTACAAAAGATTTATAAGAATAGATAAAAAATAGATAAAAAAATATGTAAGAAAATCGTACAAGAATATAGTCAATATCGTCAATATAAAGTAAGAGTGAGGGGGGAGTGGCCGTCCTAGTGGAGCGGCGGGTGTTTGAGGTTAGGTTCTGAGGGTGGCTGGGGGTGGCTGCTAAAACAAAGGCCGGTCGCGGGTTGGTCGATAGTCCACGGCCGCCAATCAGGCGAGACTTCGCGAGCGGCAACCCTCGTTTTTGCAACCTGCTCTCCGATTCCAGGGTAACATTCGAGGGTTGCTCACCCTCGGGAGCATCGGATTTCACTCCGTGAACTACTAGCCGACGAAGCAACGTGTCTCCACGGTGACGAGGTCCTCCCATCACAGGATTATCCTCTCGAAAAAAGATGGACTCCGACATCGCGTTTGGCGATACTGTTGTCGACATTTTCATTATTATATAGGAACGTTTGACATATAGAACTGAGAATTATACAAACAAATGAAAACACGCTGGAATTAATCGTATGGAATGAAGGTAAAGATTAAAACGTTGTTGACAAAATAAAAATTATCAACGAAAAGCGGAAGAATATGTACGGAAATGGACAAAATATTGAGTAATCTAAAAAAGTGTCAGAAAATTTAGTTCATAGAATTGAGTTTTACAATATTATAAAAATGTATTATACAATTATACATTACAATGAATTCTGTCGAATCAAGAAAATAAAATTTTGAAGAATTTAATAAAAATTTACGAAAAATACTGAATCTTATAGAGTTGGCAAATAATAGGAAGAGAAGGAGGAAACAAGACGAGAAATACGCATACAAAACTTCCATACGTACTTAAAATGAAAAATTAAAATCGTGTAAAGCAAATCTACTATTTCTTCGAATCAAAATTTGAACCATTGGAACAATCAACAAATAAGCTTCTGCTTAAAAAAATAGGAGACAGTTGACATGCGTACTTCCTTAACCTTAATTGGCAAATGGTTAGAGGGGACAAATTTGCAAGAACACGAGTATCCCTAAACTGCTTCTAATTAGAGGAGTCTCGTAGAACTTCACTAATTAAATGGCGTAGGAAGAGACTTTGACTGACTTGCAACGACTTTGTAGATCCGTGTTTCAATTACGTCGCATTTCACATACACCGTCAAAATTCAAAGTGATGTATTTGGCCTTTCATATGCTGTTTACAACTTTAATATAACTCGAGCCTTAATTAATTAGTATATTACTGCTAACAGCGTTTGTCTTCATTTCAGAGATTATAAAACGTTTTTGAGATTCGTTTTTAAAAAGCGTTTAGATTCTATTAATCTGCTGGAATGCTTACATGTTTGCGTGCCTGCGGGTATAAATGTTCTTATGTAGTTATGCCATATTATGCGTAATACGTATATATGACATAATATAGTTATTTTCCATAAATATGACTATTGTTGATCATGGTAATTTACGATTCCGCCTTATCTCGCGTAAGTATACACATGCCTCCGCGTTTGTATTTTAAAATTTAAAACAATTTTCTTGATACTCATGTGTATAATAACGACAAATGACATAAAGATGATTTCGGCTTCAAAAATGTGAACCCATATAATCACTCATACATAAAAAAAGAAAAAACAAACAAAAGACCCCAATGATGCATAAAATCACTCAGATTTAAATGTACCTGTATATTCTGCCATGATATATATACAATTATTAATTCCATTTACACTTCAACTTACACTCAAATTTCGATCGGCAAGAATTTTATTTTTATACACAGAGAGAAAGAAAATGGCGAATGTAATGGTAAAAATAACATTCTGTCAACTGCAACTTTTCAAAATTGATAGTTCCACTATTATTATATGTTGCAACGGTTTCTATCGTTTTTTTAAAGATTCCATTAACCATTTTTTTTCACTGTGCGTACTCAGGAAAAACCAATCATATCACGCATTGACCCTTTACAAAGGCTGACCGACGAACATCCAGTCAAAACTCGATAGTATGATTAATATCATTAATTTTACACCTTATGTACGACCGGCGCAAATTTCATGTAGTCTGTAATACGGTTAAAAGTAAATACCGTGTAGAATCAATATAACATTGTAACAAATGTGATTTCATAACTTTAATTACTGAAAATTATTATAAATTATTTTTAGTTGTTCCCTGTGCTCTTTTCAAGGCCACTGCAATGGGGTGAAAGAGCCACCTAAAAATAACTACCAGTTAATAAACTGTTCATAGGATGGTATTGTGGTATACGACTTTTTTAATAAAAATTATATGTAAAAAAGTTATAAATTATTGAGCAACACTTCTTAAACACCAGGTATGTACGCGTTACTGGATTTTGTATTCCTGGACAATTCATTAGCATAAAATTGTCTTCTGGGTTACGTCTGCGTATTCTTGCGTAGTTTTACGTAATTTCAAATTTTGCATATTAATGAATCATTTTGCATCATCTTGCGTTTTCGCGCATTTTCATTTTTACGCGCATTTAATATTTAATTACAAGTTTTAAACAAAAATTAAACCATTCTTTGACTAGTTACTACTTGATTTGTTTTTTTTTCGGTCTATAATTGAAGAAAAACGGAACAGAGACATTATAGAGAAAACTACACAAAACATTTCACCTGAGTGAAATTTACCCGTGCGTAAATATAATGAAACGTAAAATGTTAAAATCTTAATTTGTAAGTGTTATAAATATATATAATATACACACACACACACACACACACATATATATATATATATATATATATATATATATATATATTTGTACTATCCTTTGTGAATATATATGCATAAATTTAATTTTCCCTTTTATTTCCCATGTTTTACAAGGAATGTCCTAGTAATAACCAAATGCTCCTTGTCAAAAGCAGTATATATACTAATATTGGAAACTGACATGAGCCGGTGGTCGACTTGTGAGCTAATCGAAGCTTTCATTTGAAGAAAGGTGATTGGGCCAATATGGCGGTTGTAAACTTGGGAATTCGCCGACAACCGCCCCTAATGTCAGATCCCAACACATTATTACCAAATACCGCGTTAAAATACTTTTGTCATTACAATTATTTTTTATTTATTCTAACTACTTACCTTACCTATACTATATATTAATCTACCTTTCAAACCTAAAATGCTATATTATTTTATTTCAATTCTTTTAGCATTTTAACTTTACACGACTTTTTTTACTTTACACGTGTCATCTTCCAGCGTGCATAAAAGTTGACTTTACGCACTCAATTATAAAATGGAAGAGTTCATTATATATAATGCACCCAATTGGGTGTAAACTCTCATTTTTTTAGTGTTTACACCGACTTGAGTGTCATTTCGGACCCCGAACAGTATTTTTTGGTGTACATTTCCGTAAGGGTACCTTCATTGTAATTTATCCTAGATCAACAGTTGGAACTAGATATTCCAGATTTGAACAACGTTTTCTGTCCTCTTGGAATCGTCACATTGGATTAATAAAAATAGAACATTTATTAGAATTAGATATGCATTACACATATATTCGCTATGATCATACTATAGGAATGGAACAAGTAAGTAAATTGTCATAAAGAAAAATTCATACTGTAAAGGGGTCAAAGAGGAAATTGTTTCAAAAACAACATATAAAAAAACAAAATATTGAATATTTTGGTATTTATTTGTTTATTTTTGTCCACCTGTCGGTTAGCTTGGTGGTTTAAAATTATTTCTGAAAGAAATATAGCAAAGATTCTCCATTCGTGTTGCCATTTATAACCGATTGAAATATGGATTTGGCAAAGACGGATTTGTTAGGTTTGGAAACGAAAATTTGGATTTAGAATATTTTTTTAAAGGATTCTTATTTTTTAAAGAATTCCGGTTTTAGATTTAGATCTTTTCTAAAACTCTGCCTTTTTTCTATTTAATATATATATTGATTCATTGTAGGAACGTTGAATAAACAGTAAGTATTATTTTTATTAATATATAATTATATTGAGCATTGTTCTACATACAACGATTTTTCTCGACGACGTTCAATAAAAATAAGATTTGACGCTTTTCGGAAATAACAATACCATGAATTTAACATATTTTGAAAAGAAAATTCATTTTTGGAAAATTTTAGATTTTGAGGTTTTGGAAACAAGCCCCTGAAATACGTTAACAACGACGATACTGAAATTCATGACAATCGGTAGAATATATTTACATATTGAAAGTAATGAAATACCCGATTCAAATTGAAGGATTTGAACAATCTCCTCATCATTGAATTTTGTTTATTTAACACTTACATTATTTTACATCATAATCGTTATAACTACATACAAACTTATTAAAACGACCTTAATAGTATTTTTATTAGGGGTCCGTAGCTGGCGCAGCTTTAACTTGATAATCATCTCTCAGTCGGTTCTGAAAATAGAAAAGTTCGAGTTTTAATGTTCGCTTTTTGCACTATTTTTTCAGACATACTTATTATTAATGTATTATGAAACATTGTTTAATAACGGAGCTTTCTCTGTTAATTAATATGTACAATTTTACAGTCGTTAAAACCTATCATATAACATTATTATTATGTGATTTGTAAATATACATTCTGATTAAGTAGTATACGGACCATTAAGTAGTACATGGTCGAACATCCATTATTTCAATTTCAATAAACATATAATTGAAAATGATTATTAAAATTAAGTAATAAAATATGAATTAATAATAATTAAGTACATTTAATGTCAATTACTGAAATTTAGCAATCACGAATTGCTATATCGAGTACCGTACTCATTTGCGCGTAACTAAAACAATTGCTCGAACAGGCCGTATGAATTTTGCATGAAAAACCTCGGGGAATATGTATGCAGAGACGTCAATGGCACAACTTTTGCTTTCGACGATCGCTAATTATTTCTTGTCCCAAGGCGTTCAACCATAACTACTTGTTGTTTCAATCGATTCGCCGTCCTTTACCTCTGCAAGTCCCCTAGTAGAAATCTGTCCATTTTTTTCTTACACTATCCATTTCTCCTATCCCTTTAACATGGTAAATATCTGAACTGTCTAAGAATTGGCTAAGAAATTTCCTTTTTTGCGAACATAAAATTCATCGAATCCCGCGAGTATTCATTGCAGAGGTTTTCGAGCATGTGCGTGCAATTATTTAAACCAAATAATTATCACGCCACTCGGTGAAAATCGACTTTAAACCCCTCGATGCAAGAGTCGAATTCTCGAGAGCCTTGAACCAAAAAACAATGCGCGGTATTCGTGGGCGTTGAGCTTTTCCCCCATTATATCGAGAAGAGTTTTTGTTTGTTCACCTCCCTTGTGCTAATTAGTTAGTGAACATTTTAAACGCGCGGACCGTCAAATCGATATACAGTGATCGCTATATGAATTTGCTTTTTTAAATTTGATTTTTAACGCGCATTTCGCGTATTGAAACTTATTTTAAGATTTATATAAAGTACATAAGAAATTGACGATTTTCAAGTCGTGTACTTCTTCGAAATGATCAATGAAATTAGCAAAATAGATTAGTGAAAGATTTAGAATACAGTGTTCGTTTCGTCCAGGATAAGACGAATTGCGCTCATAAGACAAATTGAGAGGTTTCTTAAGACTCACTCAAATATGGGATGATTCGAATCATATAAAGTCATCACACGTCAAGAATACATAGTCGGTAAAGTTAGAGCAATATATTAAATTGTTAAATATATTAATTTGTCCTCCACTATACTCCCGACAAGTTGAACAATTAAATGTGCAATCGTCATGTACGCACTTTCAATGACGCGATAATAGGTTGCCAAAGTCTTCACTGTCGCGTCATAAGCCCGAGAAAGGCCCATGCGGATAATCGAAGGCATGCCACGTTAGGAAAATAACTGAGGTTAACGCTTCTGGGCAGAGACACACTCTTCCATCTCTTTTATTCACTCGTTTAAATCCCATCGCAGCTTTTGGTCGGTATATAGGAAACAAATGAATTTTTATTAGCGTCGAGCATTCGTGCTTACCGAGCCGTCCTCGGCGTCCGTCCGATTGGCACAATAGCCCTCGGCTCCAGGATATATCTCGCCCGGGGATGGTGAGAACGACGTCGCCGTCGACGCTCGTTCGTCGGTCTGGTAATTATTTTTGCGAGGGTGAGAACTCCTGCCGCTGACAGCTCCGACTCGGAGTTCCCGCTGACGGAGACTCGACGGCACTATGCGCGTTCTGCACCAGCTTCTATTTTATGCCGCGAGTCAGGTACGAACCTCTATTCCACCCCGATCCCACCTCTTCCCTCTTCAAACAGCCCCCCCCCCCCCCTCTTCCACCGCTCCTTTATCTATATCTCTCGCAGTTTCGGTTAGTGCGACGCTTATCTTTTAGATCGATTCTTCCCTCGTACTTCAATCGTTCACTTCGTTGATATAGTATATATGACGCATTTGTTTAAAGCTATAATAACTAGAAAAGCAAGATTTACTCGGTTTACATTGTAAATGAGGCACTTTAATATACTTCATCATCGTGAGTAATAACTGTTTAATGTGCGATAAATGTTTAGTTTGATAATATTTGTGATTATCCCAGTTAGCACCAGACGTACATTGGATTGTGGATTATATATGTTAAAAATGGTCGCTCGATCGACGAACTTGCCAATGACAACATTGGGCAGTCATTGTAAGTGCAACGACGTATAACTTGGACGACAACGTCCTTATTCTATTTTAGAGCTGTGATGATCTACATGATTTACTCTACTGTGATGATCTTTAATTGGACTATACGCAAAACAACTTCGTACTGAAATTGGAATATCTAATTGAATTTTTACTTGCATTCTAAAAGTCGTTATACATCTAGAAATGGTTTCTGAAAAAGAACCAATTTATCAGGACAAGTTGATGTTATGCAATAACTCAACGGCGTCGACACTTTACTAATTTATGCTACATCTCATATGTTAATTAATTTGTAAGTTTTTAAGACTAGTTCAATCCGTTATCCCATAACTAGCACAAGTACGTTGATTGGATGTCCATTTGTCTAGAGGGTATCCATTGCGCACGAATTTAATGGACGTATATATAAGTATAACTGGATGTTTGTCATCTATTGCCGACATTGAAAAAATTCTAGACCAATCATTTTTAACGTAAAATTTATCGAACTTTACCAATCTACTGGTGAAAAGAAAATGCGAATCAAAATCAATACATTCCATTATTTTGGCTAAAACCGACATAAAGTCGCCGTACTGAATATTGTATATATATAGCTATCGTGAAATTAAGAATGTTAGTCAGTACCTATTGAGTTTAGGGTGCATCGCTACTTTTATCTAATCCTATAGGGATCTTTTCATCCGATTTTGATGCGAAAATCTTAATGAAATACATTTTTTTAATGTTAATTAGAATGGATTGATGGTATAATTAACAATGTAATATGGACAAACTGCTAAGCAGCATCGTAAAGCTGCGTCTCACCTATCGTTGACATCAATTAAGTATTATTATTATTATTATTATTTAGAATAATTTTATTGTGCACATTGTGAGATCATTCGGTATAAAAATGTTGAGAATCAATATAAGGGCTATAGGACAGTTTGCCCTGGTCGTTTCTACTGCGAATGAGTTATCAGATTCTGCGACCTATACCTACTCATCATCAGGCAATACAAGTAACAATTACGTACCAAATATATGATTGTTATTTCTTATATAAATGTTACTTTAATATTACATAATTGTGTAAATCGCTTGTCAACTAGACAAGTGTACCTATACATCCCCAGTTTCGTAAAATGTCGCTTTACGACAATTTATGTAATGCAATGTAATTAGTTTCATTCTGTATATTTGTAATGTTTAACTTTGCCCTTATACGTTATTGCATATTAAAATGTAACAAAGTTTATGATTTTAATTTAGTTATACCTTATTCCTTTCTACGGGAAATGAATGAATTTAACATATATGTAAAATAGACTTAAAAAAGACAAAATACGAGGTGACATTCAACTGCGACGGCTCGTTTAGTCGGTTATTTGCGATATTGGGTTCTCTCGCTTTATATCTCTCTCGAAAATTTCCCGCTCCCGTTTCTCTTTTTCCGTAGATTTCAGAACCAGTTTTAATCGGTCGAGAGAAATACAGAAGAGGGAGAGAGAGACGTAGATGACAGGAGTGTACGAAAAGAGTTGGAGAGGACCGTGGTATACTGCTGGAGTCGTCAGAGACAAAGATCCGTGTCATCGACAGCATCTCGATTCCATTGGAGTGCGGACTTCTGAAAACTGACAAACCCGCTACCCATGCGGTGCGCGTATTTTTGTGAATAAGTCTAAAAACTGTTGTGTAACTTTGGCTAAAAATGCTTTGATGAGCATTTTTTAAAGCAATGTGCGTTTTCTAAATAAAAAATCAAATATGCGTATATATACTTTCGATAAAACCCAAGTTAAAAAAACTTCCCGTCCATAATCAACAATAGTCAGAATAAAGTTGGCAGATCCTTATTACTTTAATATCATTGAAATTACCATCACTAACTGAAATTAGAGTTGAAATAATGAGCACGTGATTTTTTTTAAACATGGCCGGACTTATTTTGTTACATTGTACGTGTAATGTTTTTTGTAAGCTTGATTACTATATATTACCCTATCCGCACAAGTATTTTATTTCCTGTATGTAAAACATCCATATGAATGTCCAGACCTGCACGTGCATTAGATGTCCATTTTACAATCACAGCTTATGTGTAATATGTATGTTTTCTGTTTTATATCTACAGAATTGTGTTTGATGATGTCCAGTAAATTAAATAGTCACGTGGATAAAATGTGAACATTTCATGATGGCGTGTTGCCTGATAATTGAATTACAGGGTTAATAAATCGCAGGAAATAAATATTTGCGATAAGAAAATATAATCAAATTATTTCTACCACTTTAAAAGTACAAATAGGGTAAAAAGTATGGCAATTTTTCTAAAAGACAATTCCTCAAACACTTTATTCTTAAAAAAAAAAAATTGGTTACGGAAGTAGAGTCCACCGAAGGGTGCACACCTGCTAAAGTAATTCCCATAATTTAGCGGTTCGGCTCGTTTCCCGCCTGCTAAATTCAGCGGCCTCGAAGAAGATCGGAGAGAAAAGTTTTTCTGAACTCGGGGTAAATCGGCGTTTATTCGGCCAAGACTTCTAGGGGGGAGTTCAACGAGGTGAGGAGCGAAGTGATGATTTGACGATAACGTAATTTGTTGGTCCATTAGCCGGCTCTTTTCGCTCCGGGCGAATTCCTAAGCAAACGCTTCGAAGGCTCGTGTTTCGTCACACGTGGACTCGTCGTTCCTGGAACCGCTCGTGATCAACGATGCGGGGATTTATACGCCTAATTGTCGATAAATTGATCTAGACGTCCATTTTTTGAAACTTCATTTTTTAATTTCTATATAGTGGTGAATTAAGGGTTTATATAATAATGATTATTCTATGGAAACATTTTTCGATGCATTTATTTTATTATTGGAATTCATCTAAATAAGTTCGAAAAACGATGTAAAAAATTAGAATGTCAAATTGATCATGTTTTTGAATACGGAAAAAATAAATTGCTTCCTCCATATATTCATTACTGCATTATTTCCCTCACAGAAAAAAATATGTTCGGTGTCCGAAATGACACCCAATTGGGTGTAAACCCCAATTTTTTTAGTGTTTACACCCATTTTTTTAGTGGTGTACATTTCCGTAAGGGTTTACCGAAAAGAAGCATTATAATACGTGTTATCTTTCTATAAAAGACATAAAGAAACTTCATATTATTTCAGAAATATACATATAATCTTAATTAAACGGCACGCTACAGATAATTTGCAAAAAGTGAATAAATATTAAACGAGTATGCACATCGTTCCTAGATAGTTTATTTAAAAGGCAGGACATTAAATTTACGCATTGAGTATATGCCATGAACGAAAGCCTTCGACAGTGAAGGTATTTTACATCATATAATTTTTTTGCAAATATGCGGCTCATGAATATCTCGCATCAGTGTCAGCAGAATCACAGCTGATGGTTCGCAACAAAAAGTAGTCTAACCGTTATATTTCAAATCTACCGTAACAGCAATACTATCAATATTCGAGCTTGTCAAAATAACGTCACATTTTATGGTAAATCGAAACAACCTGAAGGTTGTTTGAACTGCACTGTCCATCGAAAAAATTGTTAGAAATTTACAAACTATTGTCATATACACCACTTTTATTAATATTGTAGTGCGATTGTTCTATTTTACTTATATACTTATATAGTATATTCATCTTCATTTTTAAGAGTGTAAATAAACTCTTTCGACAACTTCTTATATGCGATAACATTTGTTTTTTACATCATCATTAATTTAAAGTAATTTCGACATGATGTTCCGCAATTTAATAATTGAATCCACACTTTTTTGGTGATATGTATCACATTATATTTTAATATATTTTGTCATTGAGAAATGGTTAGTTAATTGTTTTCATTTATTATCATTAAAACTTTCGTGTTCTTTTTTTCAGCATTTATTTTCGTTATGTTTTTTCCTTCACATATTTTTATATCTATATAGTTTCACAACTGTTATTTCATATGATTCCATATGATATTTCAATATGAACTTTATGTAATATCGTCAACGTGTATTATACAATTCTACGAACTTTACACTTTTCATAAAAGTTTACGATTTCCACAGTTCAAAACATTGACATTAAGTCGAATTCAATTAATGTCAAATGAACGGCAAAATTTCAGAATTATACATTCGATTTCTCCTTCCATTTATCCTTTCCCCCATTTTTTTCGAAATCGTATACGCGATATGATGCTCGTTACGTGTAGTGACTTTGCATTCTTTACTCGCTGCCTGTACCTGTTACCGATCGTCTTCTTCGGCAGCTCGGACTTTGATGCCTTCGTTTTTCTTCGCGATCTCATTTGTGCTCCACGCAGGCGCGATTTCACAGCAGAAAAGGCGCAGGAGGAGGGCACCACGAGGCTTAACGAGATAAAGATAAAGACGGAGAGATTGATTGATTGATTGATTGATTGATTGATTGATTGATTGACTGACTGATTGATCGATTGATTAAATTTATAATACCGCCGACTTGTACGATGCTTAAGGCGAAATTATGAATATAAACTGATCCTGATTATTCTTTTTCTCCCTCTTAATTAAATCTACTTCTATATAATATCGATAGTAATGATGATGAAGACGAAGGTATAATAACGCGGCATAATTGCCGATAAGGTGAATGCAATAACATCAGTAATAATCGTGACGGTTGATGACAATAATACCGACAATTGTACCGACAACGATAATGACATTCGTGCGATGACAAAAAGTAAATATATATAGAGATCAAGCTTATATATATATAATGACGAATACCAAACGGTGCCACAATTTTAAGCAATGGTGTGATTCATAGAGTTACGAAATGCTGATCTCAATACCAATCTTATAATACTAATGAATAAAATAGAAGAAATTATGAATATGAATATATTTACGGAGAAAAATGGATGTTACCGTATAGATTGTAGGAATTTAGATATTTCCAGTTAATATAATTATATTAATGGCTACTGCCTCATATGTTAAATCTATAGCATCTATGATGTCAACGGTAGCGAAATTTTTATATTTATAATAAGATTGTGTCCACTAATATTTAATATAATTACATTAATGGCTATATAGTATCTATAAGATGTTTATTTTATACAAATACCATTTCTTTATGTTATTATCCTTTTCTATCCATGAGATGTTGGTAACTACAATATATATATATATATATATATATATTACTCTGTGTTACATATTCCTTAATATCTGCAGATAGTATTGAGTACAATCCAAGTCAACCGTCCTGTATGTATAATATCTAAGATGTGTTAATGGCCAACATTATTATATTTGCCAGTAACATACATTTTTCTCCGTGTATATAAGAATAATTATTCAATGTTTTCTTTTATTTTGAGCAATAAGGAATATTGTTTCTTCAGCGCCTTCGTGGGAAGGTCGATTTCGCTCACGCGGCTTAAAAACAGAACAGCTTGAAATCGGAAAGTTATTTAAACATGTCAGGAAAAACTCGCTTCGCTCGTGTGACAAATTCCTCACTTGTCCGAGAGCATTTTGCCACACCACAGTTACGTAATAAACTTCTTTTATTATAACATCGATCTCAAGAAAAATGATATATCTATGTTTCTAAATCATATTATTGAACGATATTACATATTTTCATACTACGCCGCAATATAAGACATTATGGTTGAAAACCATCTCGGCCTATCATTGGATCTGAAGATATCTCAAATCTTTTTGAGAATAGGACACACAAATTGACAACTTAATATTATCCCGATGACAGAATCGTATAATATTGCTCTCTATATTCAGAAGGAAATCGGGGATGGATGGATGTAGAATTTAAATGTCATAATCTAGTTATAGGACTTTCCTAATCAACCTTTACATAATCACCTTCGGATATACGAAAGAGTGCCAATCTTGAACTTTACTTCTTTTGGATTCTGCTTTGCTCTTCTTGCCTCTACTCCTTGTGAAGGAATGACATATCATATCTGATATCTACAAAGGTAGAACGCAGTTATAATCCAGATTGAACGGTCCAGATTAATGGTATATAATTTTATTATTTATATCAAATGTTATATTTGTATCACTTAACGGTTTACCTTACAATTACGAATGTCCTATAGTATAGCAAAATCCGTTATAGAGACAATTTTATATGATTTTATATAATGTGGTTTATCTACTGCGTTGGCATAAAAATTGACGTTGATAACGACGCGAATACTTTTACGAAAATCCTGAACTATTGATGTATCGAATTAGAATAATAAACATTTTATTATCAGAAACTTTTCGCAAGATCCTCCGTGACCATGAGTGTAAAGGACATAGCAGCTAATTACCTGAAATAACCCATTAGTCCTGTAACCTCCGCCAAAGCCGAGCGCGTCATCTTTGACGTGATAATCTCGTCTGAAAGCTGGAGGGAGAAAACAAAGGAGAAGAAGCGATCAAAGAGGGAAAGGACTTGTTTCCATGAATCAGCGATATTTTGCAACCGAGGAAAATCGAGCCTCGCGCTTTGCGAACGAAAGCTCGCCTCTGAAATTATCCACACCTTTTGTCTTCGCTCCTAAGTAAGACTGGGCTTCCACGGGCTTGTTTACGAATATTACTTTTGTCGCTCTTTTATCTACTTGTTGCAAAAAATTACAAAAAAAAAAAACAGAACATACAAATTGGCTAACTTCATGCGCAACGTGCAGTGCATAACCCAATGGTCTTATTCGTTGTCGAGATTATTGATTAATTAATGAAATTATAAAAATAAAATTAATAATAACATAGATACTAAGTGCCACTTTAATAAGGGACTACCATACTCACGAATCGAAACTCAAGTAAAATATTGAAGACGTAAACTAGCACGAAATGTTTGGTGGGACTTTGATAAAATCATTCTTAAAAATCCTAAAATTCCCTTTTTTATTTCATCACATCGTGGTGGCAAGTTTGAGAAAACGATGGCTCTTTTAGATAGATTCACTTCTAAGAAACTCTAGTCCATGAACTAAAGATGCTTGGTACTTAATGCAAAATTTGAGTTTTACAAGAGAAATCCCGTTCAAATTACATTTTGAAAATAACAACAGTTTTGATCTACCTTTTCTGAATTTACATGTATGTAGATAATCTTTCACAAAATGATAAATATTGAGAAATAAAATTTATAACTTATAATATACAAATATAGAAAAGGAATATCGCTGTTGTTTTATGCAATCACCGGGCCATCAAAACCAGTAATCCCCGTTCGGGGTTGAAAGTCACTGTGCGATAATATGGCGGGCGTAGTGAACAAAAGTGTGTGTATAAAAAAGACAATTTCGCAGGCTTGGATTTGAAGGGAACGGAATCGAACCTTCATCGAACCTTCATCGAACGACGCGGTGAAGAGCAATCACCGGCGATTTCATAGCTGTCGTCTTCGAAGCCGCCGGATTCCGTTTCAAGGTTGGTGTGGATCGACATGGATGCGAGAAAGTGAGAGATAGGGAAAGGTAGATGAGAACCCTGCAATGACCGGGCGCATTCCGTATAAAACGCGCGGCAAGGGCTGGTACTTTCCCTCTCGAAGAAATTCGAATCGCAACACCTTCCCTTCGATAAGAATCCCACGTGGCGTTTTAATTGACACACGTACGTGGCCGAGGTGTTATCCCGGACATTCTGGACGCACACGGGAATATGCGCGTACCGAAATATGCCGCGATGAACAATTTCGAAAACGAGGATGGGGAAATGCACAGGGTTCCAAGTCATTATACTGAGAAAACTATCAAAAATACCAAATGGGCCATAACTGCTTCTACGAAAATTGGGTTTACACGACCTCAATTCTAATGTTCATCGTTATTTAGAATGATTACAGGCAATCGGGTCGATTAAACAGGTGTGATGAGTTCACTTTTCAATCACGGAATAAGTCAAGGTATGTGGAGTACCAAAATCATTCATTCCATATTTTATTACCTTAAAGAGTCAAGTATTACCTTAAACTGAAAGTTTATTTGAGTACAATGATGTAAATATTAAATTTTATCGGACTTCACGTCTTCGGTGTCGGAGGATTTATCTTTCGTAAAAGATTCCGTCACTGATATAAATGTTTATCATTAATAACAATAATTCCCCCACCGTTGACATATATTTTACTCCATTTACATCTTTCAAACATTCATACCACTCATTGTAATAGTCATCGGTAAGAGTGTATCCTATAATTCAATGTGTCTCTGTAATTCCACTGAACGTCATATACGACAGAAAAGTAAAAACCCTGTCTTCCACATTGAAAGATAAAGTACGTTACTTCTGAAAAGAGCGAGACGAATTTATATAGCAACAATTTATTAACGCAGTAGCCAGTTCAGGTGCGAATCTGTCGGTGACACGCCTCTGAAGTCCGCAAACGAGTCGATCATCGCCGCAGAGCGAGTCGTTTTGGTTGCTTTCGGTCCTCACTGAGGAACGATCTTCAAGTTCGATCTCGATCGCACGATTGCTCGATCATGCCGATCCCTTATCGACTCGGCCGATCGCCTAGTTTGCCCAGCTGGAACGAACACGCCGTGCAGATCGCCTGTCAGCCGAAAACTAGGGCAAAACATTCGATCGGACCCGATTTAATCCGCCAACGAGCGGACTCGAAGGATCGGTCACGGCGTGAGACTCGAACGATGCAGTCGTCTTTTCTTGGCGACCAGCGCGTCTGATTATTCGATAAGTCTGATAATAAATACGATTCACTAATCGGTATAAAAAAAAAAATAAAACTTTAGCCGAAAAAAGGCGATGGACCTTTGAATAAAATTAAAGGGTGCAAAAAGTACTCGTGTGATTTATGAATAATTTCATAAATTGCCTTTTTTGGTTAATCGACAATATACATATATTTATGGAACATATGTAGTGTTTTCGAGAAATATATGAGAGTATTTGCTCTTACCATTTAGCGTGAAACGCTTATGAATTTCGATTGGCCATCTGCACAGGGAAGGGAAATGTCATAACGAAGTGAGCTCACGTTGGCCAGGATTCCGGCACTCGAATATTACCCGTCGTACTCCAGTCCCTGCATCAAACAAAATTTGTTATTTTAGTTATTAAACATTACATAAAGTATTATAACGTTCCGAAATTATATCAATTATTTTTGAACGGTTGTAAAATGCACTTCTTTCCGACAATGAAATTTCTGACACCAGACATGAATTAAAGGTTTGTTCATTTCAACGGGAACATTTGGAAAGGTGACATTTTATGAAACTGAAATGAAACTTTACAGTACTACGGCAGTAAAAAATTGTGACGTTCATCTTCGGGGTCAGAAAGAGATCATCTTTCATCCAGTAACGAAAGGGGGCCCTGATATTCTAATTAACTATATTTAAAAGTTGGCTAACGTCATAATTATATTCGCATAATATATTCTCATGAATAATTCTTCCCCACATTTCCGCTTTGAATTATTTCATTCCTGGGCCGTCCCGAGTCTGGTCGAAGCCAGATTATTAATACTCTCCTATTAATTACGCTGTACGACGTGAGCTATTAGTCCTTTTTGTTTCTTAGGGGTCTTCAGGGGTCCATGCATTCCAATTAAAAATGATTTTTAGAGCTATACTTCCAGTGGTAACAATAATTATGCATATTTTGTTTTAATCTTATATTTATTTATTCTTAATGTTGGGCCATTTGTGTGCCGTTCCGCAGCTTCCCGCGAAACATTCCATGGATTTGCACCAGCTATGTTTCCATCTACAATTTTATCACGAACGTAAAATCTTCGGCTTCATTTAGAGGCGCACGGCGTCGCGATTCAGTTTAAAGTTTAGTTCTTCGGAGCATCTGTAATCCGAGATTCGACGGAATGCGAAGTACCGCGCACCGTGTAAGAGGTTTAAAAGTGAGCAAAGCAAGAAGAAGACGGGTGATATATGCTACTTCACGCGTGACTCGCGTGAACGAACGTTCATATAAGAAGGTTGATATTAAGATACGCTGTGTGATGCATTGTGGAGACATCATTCTCGTAAAAACCTACCTACTTTCAAACCTACTGAGACTCCGGGACCTTCTTCCTCGTGCCCGACGTCGCGCGTGATATCTTTACATGGCTTGAAATGTCCTTATACGTGCCATCGACTAATTTGGTTTCCCAGTTTTGTTATTTTTAAATAATTGTCGCTATATATTATGATGGAAATTTTTCATTTACTTTTTTTCACATTTCATATTGATCCAATCTGAAATATCTCAATTACGTTCAATATACATCCAGTTATCACGGAGAAAAATTTTTTTGTAAATTTTACCATACCAGGCGGCATTTTGAGGACAGATTATTTCGTCATGAGAAAAATTGACATTATTGATGGTAAAAGTTACAATATTTTTTGGAACTTTTACCATCAGTATAGTAAAAATTGCCGTTCATATGATATCTATATTTTTATTATAAAAAATTGCAATTTTCCGCGTGACGAAAGTCTGTCCTCGAAATGCCATCTTCTATGGTAAAATTTACAAGAAAATTTTTCTCCGTGTAGCGAGGACGTCCATCGCTAACTTCCATCGTGTACGTATAATGCACGTAAAATGGTAATGGATGTTCAAAAGATCTAAACATTAATTATTTTTTAAACGGACAAAAAATGGACGAACCACGAAAGTTCAATGGACGTTTAGTGTTAATTATTGAGACGTATAGGAGTTATTTATCTTTTAAATGTAAATAATAATGTTAATATAAATTCGTTTCTTGAATCTTAAAATGCATGTATGAATTTAAATGTTTAAAGTTACAATTTATTAATAAAGTTTGTTTATTAGCACGGTCATTGTTATTGTCATCATCATTATTATTGTCACGGTCATCTTTATTGTTATTGTCGTTGTCGTCAGCCTCATCGATATCGTTTTCATCACCATCATTTCTATCGCCGGCATATAGTCAGCGCCATCGTTTGCATTACCAAGTCTACTGTAATTATACCTCTAGTCTCGTTCTGCAATAAAAAGTACCAGACAATTTAAATTTATTTACTGCCGTTATTCATTGCTAGTAAAATTTTTGGGCGTTTCTGACCCTCACAATTGTCTTGTATTGATGAGCAGGTATAATTTGTTCGTGACAATTTCATCTCCGGACTGCTGACATCTGCGTTTACGAGCAGAGGACATAACTTTGGGCAAAAATGCCAATTCACCTTTCTCGTTAGTGTCTTTGGTGTCGTTGGCGTAATTGCATGCGTAATCTGTAAGTTAATTTTGCGAACGACAACTGAACGAGCAAACGAAGAACTTGAAGCTTATACATTGCTATAGTAGACCTTGTCCATCTCGTGTCTTATTCTGCCAGTGTTGTAAAAATGACGGATAGCGACGGGACAACCAGACGATAATACACCTTTCAGGAAACGCGTTATCTTGGCTCGCATTGGTGCAAACTCGACAATTTCAAAGTTGCAGATTTTAAAATATTCAGATTTTTTTGGCTCTAGTAGAGTTTCCAAATAAAATGTCAGTATTAAATGGAATAACCGTTCTTGGAGACTCGTAGTAAAATTTAATGTGCATTATAATGAAATAGAATTCGATAAATCACGGAAATGCAAAATTTCCGTCATTACTAAAACAGCAATAATACGATTAGTAAATTTTCGAATTATACTTTAGGACCTTAAAAATGTAGCGTTCGCGCCATTGTAGGCCGTCTTCATTCTAGCATATTACTTGACTCTGACAAACGATTGTATTCCTTGCTCGTGAAGCTAAGTGACGAACTGTGCCCAAGTGCTTTAACTTCAGTCGCATCTAAACTTTGAAACATCTTATACGGGAATATATATCTCCTTGCATCAAATAAGGAAATTATTCTTTCATACCAATATCGTACTGGATGATGATATTCTTATTGCGATGGTAATTACATTTTGATATTATATTATAATCATAACACGCATGCGGATTACATGAAATACTTGTCAAGGTTGTCAAGGTCAGCATCATTCTCGCTGTAAATGTCATCGTTATAGTTGTCAACGCCATCGTCACCTTTGATGTCCGTCACCACTATCGTCATTCTTGATTATATATACTATCAAAAATATCTATAAGACGTTTTTGCAGTGAACACTTTGTGCCATTTTGCTGCAGAGAACATGGCACGAAAAAAAACAATGATCGTCAATACAAAATCTGTTCATTAAAAAAACTACAGTCCAGCTTTTTATTTTATTCGTCATAAGTCAATTTGATCCTGCGATATCTCAATAATTTCCCAAGTATCGAGAATGTTTACTTCCTCTGGTTATCATTATGATAATTTGATAAGATACCGACAACGTTGGAGAACCGTGAATTACGATAGGAATAATATGATAGGCAAAATGAATGTTATGTCTAAATATACATATAATTCCCTCTTACCTTCTCTGTTGATAATATCCCTTTGAAAGGATATCATTTTAGTAGGATTCATGCTAAACTCTTATATTTTGTATAATTATGAATATAGTTGAATTATTTATTAATACCTCCCCCAATTACAAATCAAAATATACAGGCAGACATTCATAAGGAGCAAGAATAATTAAATATTTTCAATATCTTCTTAAGGATAAAAAATGAGTGTACAATTACACGAGTAAATTAACGCAAATTTTCCTAGAATATCGAAGCAATGAAAGAAATGAAAGGACGAGGCGTAGGAAAATATAAAGAACAATAGAAGTAGCAAGAAGTATTAGAAAGGAAGAAAGGAAAAGTGCGTCTCGTCGAAAAGCAAAAGCTGGCGCAGAGTGAGGACGCGGGGCGTCGCGGTGTTATTACGCGGTTCATTAAGAAGAGACGCCTCAGGCCCGCGGCCGGTAGAGTGGAAAATACTTCGAGATTGAAAGAAATATACTTCGAAAAATTGCGCAGTCTTCGCAGCTGGAATATTTAATATATTCTTGCTTCGGGTAAGAAGCGTAAAATCATTTACTTCGTCTTTGCTGATGAAGATGGGAACATGGTGTTTCTTCTTACTTTACCGCATTCGTGGCACTTTTTCGGAATATTATATTGTCATTCACATTGGAAATATTACATGTGAAATATTTCACATGACAGAATATTTATAGAACGTCTTTAGAATATCTGTATATATAATATTGCAGAATATTCCGCGGGAATATTTTCATGGTCTCTTATATGTCTTTGTGTAAGGTCTCTGCAAATGTAGACAGAATATCAAAAAGGAGGACATTTAACATGTTCTAGAGATATTTTCGAAATATTGTATTTCTGTGTGGGGGGGGGGGGGGTAGTCTTCCTTGATAAGAGTTGTTATTTTCTACTTAAATAGTTACTTTCTACAATATTATTAATGTCACACCGTCGCTGATGTTGGCATTGAACTTGATGGACAGTATATTCATGCTGCTGAATTGACATCTCAATAACTCATCATTCACTATCACTTTCATCTTCATGAAGAATATTATTCACATCAATATGACAGTATAATGACAATTATACGATCATATCGCCATCGCTTTTGTATTGTGTCATCGACACGTCGTTGTCCTCATTGTCATCATTATCAATGTCATATCATCCAGGTTTCCGTATTAGTCAATGCCACAGTGTTCTATAGCATCCAGACTCCTTGACATTTGAATCGTATTTACCTTTGTTATTGACAAACATAAACATGACAAACATGACAAACATCACGATTTTTACTATATCGGTAATACAATTCTTCGTTAGCATTTAAACTTATATATATTATTGTTAAAATGTCTTTTTATGCGGTTATATTATCAAAATTATCATCATTTATACATATAGATCTATATTTTCTGGATGAATTTTAAATGTCGAATTTTCTTTATTCTCCATAAATACAGCACTTTGACAAAATGCTGAGAATCTAGGAAAATGCATGTGGAATGTGATATTTTTCGAGATTTGGCGTTTGTAGACTTCATTTATTTTTATGACACTACGTATACAATTTGATTCAAAAATTTCTAATTTTCAATTTAATTTCAATTTCAAATTTCAATTTTCAATTTCAAAAAGCATAAAAATTGAACGCCATTATTTTCATATACCAATAAAGTTACAAGAAGCAGCCGCCGAGCGTATAAAGTAGGGTCGTACGCGCTACTCTGCCATTCGCGGATGAATTGCGACCAGCACGAGAGAAAGAGGAAAATGCGAGCGAGGCACTGAAGGATGCGGGGCTTCTATCAGCCAACCAGAATAGTCAGAGGTGGCCAATCGGCGGCGGGCGGCGAAGTGCTGCCTTCTCGAAACGATACCTACTGCACTGTATAGGTATATATGTACCAGCAGATAACCGACTATCGCTTGCTTGTCGGACTTATTCCGATCCCTGCACAGCCAGAGAGCCGGAGTAATGAAAGATGGGCGAATCCCCCGAATGAAAAATAGGCTGCTAAATGAGAGAAATCCGGTTTTCCTCCAATTAGAGAAGATACATCACTATAATTCTCTAGCTACAATTAATGATCTTCAGAAATTCACCTTCCGACCAGTTCTCTGCTTCTTTGTTTTTCGTAATATATATATATATATATGTATGTATTATATATAGTTTATATCGTTTGCATAAAATTGGATCAATGGAAAAAAAAACGATGAAAAATAGGTGGAAAAAAATTAACGACAACAGGTGTAAATGCAAGTGCACGAAAATAAAAAGTGTCAAGACTGAAAATGACTATTTTTTTATCATCCTATTTCTAAATTACAATCTATTTTATTTCCAGATATATTTGAATAGTTTTGTCCAGTGCATGGACTTGAATGGAACACGTCCAGTGACGTGCCCTTATAAAAATAACTATATTACCACATTAAAATTACAATATAAATTATAATAAGGTCAAAATAAAAAAAAAAAAAAAAAAAAAAAAATAAAAAAAAAAAATAATTCTAACTTTTTTTTTTTTTTTTTTTTTTTTTTTTTTTTTATTTATTTTGGGTAGTGTTACTTATAAGTCTTTGTTTATTAATTAAAACATTTTTCTATTTTATATACTTATTCTTATTATCTTAATTATATTCATGTAGAAAATATAGAATTATGATTTTATAATTAATATCAGCTACATAAACTGACATTCAGTCTCATCTTACATTTAGTTATACATTTAGTTATACATTTAGTCTCATCTTAATTCCAATCAATATTCAAGTTTATGTAGGTTTCTGTATTTTTGACGTGATAGATTTAAGATTTGTTGTCGACAATAAAATGTGCTAATAGCAAAAACTGCCGAAACGTGATAGCTACCCATAATCATGTAATGAATATTAAAGAAATATATCGCATGCAATAAGGACCTTTTAATTAAAACCGCGAAAAATTAAAACACGTTAGTAATTAGCATACTTGGTTTATGAAATTCTAATTAAAATATCACGAAATTACAAGGCAGTATCTCATTTCTTCTGGGAACGGATATTTTCCTGAAATGAAACAAAAATAAATCGTTGTTATAATGAGCTACATAACTCAATCTAAGTTTAGATACACCAATATTTTTCCTGTCTAATATACATTGGCAATGGTACAATTATTTTCTGAAATTAATGCAAATAAAAGACGACGTCGAGAATAACAGATATCAAGGAAACATCAGGATATTGCAATAGAATATAGTATGTATATGCACTTGTCATAACTTGCGTGTGCGACATATTCATTTTTAGGTACACGCTTGATTTGTACCAAAAGTTTTTCCATATATTCATATAATGTGACATTAAATAACTGCAAATTCGGCCGTGTAATATAACAAATATTTACAAAACATACAACGATCATTAATGCAAAGAGACGAAATGTAACAGAAATGAGAAAAATTTACAATTGATATCAAAACGAATAAAATCTATGAAAATCTAAAATTAACTATAACAATTAATTGACTATACATAATTACATATTATATATAATTGAATATAATATTAACTGAAAAGCAGTTAATATCGTGGCCCATGTGGAAATTGCCCAGGCTAAGACCTGGCATGAAACGCCGGCCTGGCCGGGCCCATACCGTGGAGCTCCCTCCCGATCGGGGCCTGGCCAGACCGGCGTTTCATGCCAGGCCTGGGCCCGGGCAATTTCTTCACGGGGGCATATAGATTAGTAAATATTAAGATAAAAATATTTGGTCTGCTTGCCTTGAATTATGTCTATCTATGAGCTATCAAGTAGCAATATGTAAATAAATATACATATACGTTATATAGGCCTTCCCTTATTTTAATTTCTTTTTCCCCCACTCCCTCCCCCATATTTTAACGTTTCTCCTCACCACCAACAGTGACAGTATGAGAAAGATAAAACGATATTGTTGCCTTCTATCTTCGGTGAAAATAATGGAATGAACAAATTAAAATAACAGAGGATTAATTATATTATTACTCTATCAAAGTATCAAAATTGCAGTAGTGGAATATATATAAAGAATCAGACCAATTTCAGTCATTATAATAACGGATCTCTATTAACGAGAGACGACCATCGCAGTTTTCTTTATATGTGGGTAATATAATGTATATTATTAAAATGAAAGTGAATAATATTTTTAGACAAAGCCATGAACACAATTTAATCATTATAGACACGCACGCTAAAAGCGAAACTTCTGGTATTTCTAAATTTTCCTGTAATTATTTTGAAAGTTCTTGTTCCGACCTTTTCAACGATTGGAACATCCTTCTTACTTCGCAACTTCAAAAGTTGGAAAGTTTACATCGTAAAGCCAACTTGGCAATGCGAGGGTCGCGGAATATATATTTCTACTTCTTATTTGAATTATAAAAATAGAAACTGTGAAGTAAATTTTACTAATCTTATAATTTAATTACTTACACCCCTACCCCTCCTCTCGGATCTGATATATTAAATCATTAGTGGCAATACGACTGATACCAAAAATCTTAAAATATATGTATATTATATCAAAGTAGTATTGATGCCCATCATAAGTGATTACGAATTTGAAATGAGAAAACTACAGTACCGACTGAGTTGAAATGGTGCGACATTCATATAAATCGACTTGCCCGTCTTTCCGACAGAGGTCCTCATTTCGAAAAGTCATCTATGCGGTGTCGCCTCCCCTGTACGTATATATATATGTATTCGAATGCCATCGGGTCGTTTGTCGCAAGAAGCGGACAAATGCGGACAAAAAGGGAGAATAACGAGGGTATAGGAAGAAAACGAAAGAGGAACCGGAAGCGAAGCGCGACTCGTCGATGTTCTTCATGGAGGAGGTCGGCGACTAGTATATAGCGAGCTCGCGGGTTGAGGGAGCAAGTCGACAGACCGCGTAACGCGGGTCACGGCAGTTTTTATGGATTCCGGTCCGACGGAACTTCCGGTGGGCGATCTCATCTCCAAACCGAGCGGCCTGCTGCCAACGTAGCCAGCGTGCGCGAGACCGCACCCACGCTCGTCCTGTCTCGCTGCAGTAGATATGGACTTCCGCTTCCTGCGCGTGATTTGTCCCTACTATATTGCTGCAGAGAGTCGTCTTTTCGCCACTACTGCCACCGTCGATGTAGTCGTAGGCGTCCGACCCGCTACGATTGCGCTTAATTAGCCTGTGTCGGTGGAAATGCATTACGACACTCTCGTGTCCACGTACATACGACACGGCTCGATTCGTCGAGCACAGACCAAATGTTCAAGTGTCCGCATTGTCCAGTTACGGATTGCGTAAACGTATGCGCTTTGTAATAAGCGTGCGACTAAATGAATTACGATAAATATGGGCAACACCAATCATCAGGCTTGGGAATATATATAGGAATATTCGGGAATATTGTATATAATTATTAACATATGTAGTCCTGAATCTCTAGTAAATAATAAGGTTTATGGTCATTTTCTTCCCTAGGGAAAGTATCAGATAGAAATTTTATCCGACGCAAACCGTCGTAATCCGAGAAAGCACGGAATCTACCCTCTATATCTAAGCCGAGTCATTCCATATCGATTTTTCAATCAGTTTCAGTCCGTGCCACTTTGCAAAATTCAATCCATTTTGATCCGCCACATGATGTCTACTGATCCGTTTCATCCCTTGATTTCAATCCGAACGAATTCTGAGTTATTCCAATTTGCAATCCATATTATTCCTTGATTGATCTGTATTGAATAGTTTCGGAATAAGTCGGATTAAATCTGATTAAGTCGAACAAAAGTATGTGCGACTTTTTTGGATTCGGTCGGATTCAGGCGGATGGGAATGTATAGAATAACTTTAGAATAAGTCGGATTACATCGGAATAAGTCGGTTGGGAATCTGTGCGACCATTTCGGATTGGTGCGGATTAATGATGACAGTGGTCAATTATAGTTATATAGTGTTAAAGGACTTTTTAGCCTTATGAAGCATTTGATAAGAGTCCTCAATTCGGAAATACGATATCTGATATAAAAATTTCACAAGATGACATTGAGAATCTTTACGTGGTTTATGTAATAGTGAGCATGGCGAAGTTTCATGCAAACATCGTTTTAGCAGATTTAATTATTTGCGTATGGCTGCGAATACCCTGTATTCGAAAATTTAATTGTCCTTAGTAATGACTTTATTTACAGGACACTTTATATATTGCAGGTTAGACCGAACGAGTAAATTGGAATATTTTCAAGACAGTCTCATTTTAATGAATAATACAGCTTGGACGCAAACATTAGATACGAGTGCGCACATAGACGACTGACATGCGATCATGTATGGTCATTCCTATGGACGGAAATGTCCACGGGCAGTAGACCGTACCTACGTAGGTACGATATCCGGAGGCACTTGCGGCATAGTAATATAGCTATATTCTCTTATCGTGTATACCTGTGGGTGGTACCTGCGTTTCCGCATGCTGCAGCTATTGACGCGAATGCAAATAAATGCATCAGTTTCGCCGGGATGTGGAATAAAATAAGGTCCAGTACACGAGAATAGATAACGACGTTCGCGACATCGGTCGTTGTCGTGCGCTGCGAGAATATCGACAATCTGAAAATGCGGATGACAGAATAGAAGAGGAAAATGCACTCGAGGAAAATTGCCAGCATTATAGCTACGTGCGTTAAGTAATGGAAACATTCAAAGACATCGCATTCGTTCAATTTGTAAACAGCAACGTCGAAATCATTAACTTTCTTTCAGAGTAATTTTATCACCGAGAATGATACTGAATTTTCTTTTTAAATGAAATAACAATTTACAATAAAAAATCCCATATCGTTATTTCTATAGTCATCGTGTAGAAATTCAGGAATCATCTCGAGTCCATCCCGTAAGTGACCATTAATAGACAGTTCGTCGTCAATTAAAACGAAGGTGCCGAAGCAAACATTCGATCGGAAGAGTGTTCAGGGGTGGCTGAAGTCGCAACTCGATGGGACATCGTATATGTACACACGCGAAAAAGCGTAACTATACTGGCGCGAGTAACGGGGCGCCTTTTCCAAATATTTGCTGCCTCGTGTAAACATTGTGTACTTTGTTCCTTGGTGCTACTATGCGCAAATTTAATCTTCGAGGGGGACTTTCGAGTGCACCCGACGGACGACGTTACGTAACTAGAGTGACAGATTCTAGCCCGGGTTTCTCGATCTGACCGAGTTCCAGATGCTTCCTCTTTCTGCTGTCTCTTACATCTACACAAACATGGACAGATTCGATTCTCGAAATTGCAAATAACATTATCACACGAAACGAAGGCTCGAATGAAAGTGAATGTTTACGGAACGATGATGAGTCTCTATACAGTTACGTAGGATCACTAGGAAAATATGGCTCGTGCATTAATTTTATCGGTAATGGGTCTAAAAAAGTGCTGGAATTCACGACGATGAAGATCCCGAAATAAAGCAATCACCTCTCAACTGTAGGTACTCAACTCGAATGTTATGTGGATTACCCATTCATTTACCCATTTGTACCATTGTACTATTTCTCTAGTTTGATGTAAATGTGGTACCCAAGCAATGCACGATGAACCAACGTCACGAACTGAAATAAGTAATGGTACATATAACGTGTGGCAGTTAGCTTGATTGTAACAATCATTTTCTTAATGTTAGTAGATGATGACTATGACTGCAGAATGCCAACTTTTAAAGTAATTTTAAGAAATCTAGAGTATGAAAAGAATTAAAAGTCCAGTAGTGAACTAAGTAAGGATTAACACCAGAAACATTTTACTACTATATCATAAATCTCAGAAATGAGGTCCGTTCATCCATCATTAGATGGCTCTTAAATTAAAAAATGAGATGTCAGATTAGTAATCGACGACCTAAAATTCGTGTGAAAATGGAGGTAGGTATGCAACACGCGATCCCTGGAGAAAAACGAGTCGCTCAAAGGGTTAACGGTGGCTTCAGCCACAGAGTAGTTGACTCATCGGATGAAATGACGAAACTGAAAAAAGGTGTCAAAGGGAATCAAGAGGGATCCGAATGGAATGGTAGTTTCTACTTCGACAGATCAGCAGGAATTTGCTGACTCGTCATTGAGGTCGATCGCAGTGACATCTCCATCTCTCGCATCGGCTTTACCGAACGTCTCTTCCGCCGTTCGCTTCTCCGAGGAGAGAGGATAGAAAGAAAGGGAGAAAAGACAGGATGAATGAACAAAATTAAAAAAGCGCTGCGGAATGACGAGATTCGGGAGACTTCCCGACGCCTTGGAGAATCCCTTCGATTCCTTTGTCGGAGCCTACGGACACCTGGGACTTGATGCGATACGACCGGGGCGGGGGTCAAGGAAGAGACGACGGGTCAACGCATCGCGATTCTCGGTGATGTTTGCTCGACGCTTTACATCGAATTAACGCAAAACATGTTGTGATTGAAGATGCAAGAAATCCAAGTACGATTTATGGTTTTTCGGAGACCTTCTGATTATGCAAACAAAACTTGTTTCGTACTACGATCCATCTGCACACTGAGCAAGATAAAATGGGGCAATTGGATTACAACTCCGATCCATGAGCCATGGTCCAATTTATACCGCAAATGTTTCGATTATAATAGCATTCAAGTGACATCATTTTCATTATATTTACAAAATTTTTAAATGTGAAATGTAGTGCGTTATCAACATCAATTGTACATGACACGAACTAACGATGAATGCATATTAAAATACAATCCGCTACTAATCGATTTCTCAGAGTCTATTAACTGTCTTACCTCAACTTCTTAATATTCGGGATATTTTTTTAAACGTATGTCTGATGACCATTTTTATGATGGATAAGGCAGAGAATATTAGTAAAATCCAAATGTTCCGGAACACCATGTGGAGTACATTTAGAACTAATATTTCTCCCAATGCTTAGTCAAGACAGGTAAAAAATTTTCTCAGTGCTAATATACCGTTGGACTTTATTCTTTATTATTGCCACGATTCGGTCGCTGTAGGTGTTAAACGAGTAACTCTCGAGGAGAGCGCGAGAATAAGGAAGAGAAGGGTAAATCAAGAGATGGCCCAAAAGGAATGCTATCGAGTCGGTCCAGCTATAGGAGCGCTAATGGTCCCACTTAACATCTCAAGCTCAACCACCGCATAGAAGGTGGAACGCGCTTTCGTCAGTTACTCTTTTTCTCTGGGCAGGCACCAGAGGTCGACATGGTCGCTCGATCATACCGTCATCCCCTGACCGCGCATCGGCTGGAGTTAATAATCGGCAATATTTATTTCGGATTCGTCACGCCTCGGTTGGGAGAGTGATGAGGAGGTGCGTCAGAAACGTGACGAGCCGCGTTACCGAAGAAAAGACGACGAAAGCGAGGGAACAAAAGTAAGGCGCGATGAATATGTTAACAGAGACAGCGAGCAAAATGAGACAGTGGGCGAAGAGTGGAGTACAGAGACGATGATAATAAAGGATTTACAAATAGGGAGCGAGAAATTATGAGACAAGCAAGAAAAGCAGTTACACGCGTGTAGTACCATAAGATGCATAGATGCATTTTTCCGTTTTAGCATGGCATCGGATCTAATGAAGAAAATATTTTCCAATATACTCGATAATAGGTGCTGACGACGTTGATGAATCAATGCGTATATCGAATTGGAAGCTGATGAAATATATTACTAAACGAAATTTTCATTACATAATGATGTTCGTCCGTATGCGTAAACTTCCCCAAAATATATGACAGATCACCACAAATGTTTATAAGATAAGAATTCGTATTTATTCAAATTATATGACATATCTTTTCTTCAATTAGCTCAATCGTATTCTTCTAAATGAAAGAACTCACAACCACAAATCGCTTTAGTTATTTTCAAATATGGAATATGAATAGTTATTGTTCTAAATGACTAATTATTATAATAACATACATGCGATATTCCACATTTTTAGCCATTCTAATCTTCATCCCAATCGCATGGATATACCAATTACCCAAAACATTCATTAGAATTACATTCAAGTTGATGTGTTAAGTCGATCATGAGTCCCTTCATGGTAGACTTTGTAATTGTCATTAGATTTTACTTTTGTGACCTAATAAAGACAAAAATACTTCTTATTAATCTTGAGGCTAGACCCAAATTCAGTTATAAAGCATTTATGTGCTCGTCAAATGTGTTCAAAAAGTCCCGGACTAGTTGAATAACTTGTAAAATAGACGTTGCACTGAAAAATGACTAAGACAAAAGTTGTAGATTATAGAAAAAAAATTAAAATTATTATAGAACGATAGAATGACCATGCATATTTTATTCCTCAGAAATTCGCAGTGAGTGATAAATGCAATTAAAAACACGCGCAATACCAAGCAAGCGATGCGGCGGCACAGGTAAATTAAGCTATCCGCCAATGTTGCAGGGGTGGATTAAGGTCGGGTTCTTCCGCTGTAGAATTTCCATGGGGTTGGGCCGTTTATTCGGGCGAACGGGTGACGTGCTCTCCTCGTACACAAAAGGGTGAGATGAATCGCCTCCGGCGCGCATACTGGACAAATGGGGACATTAAGTCGCTGTTGCGGTTTCGTACCATTGCTGCCGTCCCACGTATACTATTTTCGTCTCCCTTGCCCAGGACGATACTTTGCAATTTTTTATTTTATTTCTCTCTCTCTCTCTCTCTCTCTCTCTCTCTCTCTCTCTCTCTCTTTAATGTTTTTTTTTTGTTTGTTATTATTACGGTAAACATCACGATAAATTAATAAATACGATATGTCTTATGAAAATGTACTACATTTGTCGTAAGGTCCATTGCAGTTGCAGTCAGTGCATTACACAGTCTTTGTGAATGTAACGTCGAAATAATACAAGACTACACAGCCATCTTTTTCAAGAATATATGTATATTTTATTGCCTTTAGTGATTCAGATATATCTGGAACCTGAATGACTACATTGCGGATATCAAATTCCTCTTTCCCTCCGCTTGTTTCCTTCACCTTCATCGTGTCCCTTCCTATACCTATTCAAAGTTCCATCAGAGCACTTTCGTGCTTTGACCCCCAACGTTGGACATTATCATTCGGACGTTGAATTTTCTCGGTTGTCCTTGTGTAAGGATACACGGACACGTGCTTTATATTCGGTAGTGTAAATCGCGCTACCGGACCGACGCTATCCGATTGCTATCGAGTTCCGGCGGAAAGGAGGAAGCGCCGCAACGAGTTGGCTGGTCAGGCACTGATCTATCTTTCCCGGACGAAACTCCGCGACGGACATTATCCGCCGGTGAAACGTACAACTGGTACGAAGAATACGACCTAATTTGTTTTGAAGCGCGATTTAGAACCTCGTTCCCTTACGCCGACGGATCCGGAAGGAATCCTAATCAGAAATAATAATAATAATAATAAAATAAAAAGAAGAATCCCTACAAGGAGACAAGTCACGAGGACGTGAAAAATGGGTTTTGATGAGGCTATTTTTATAAACTTCTTCCTTATTTAACTTATATTTAATTGGTACCACACTCCTAATATATAAAATAATAATATTATTTGTATGTCCATATGATTTCTAAAATATTGAAACAGCCCTAGTAGAAAATTACACGTGTTTCTGTCCAATTTTTCTGACCTCTATGTTAAAAGTAAGGAAGTCCAGAATAAAATGGCCTATAAACTGGTCTTATTTTGGAAGAGGGAGCGGTAATTTTTATAGTTTTCGGTAATTATGCAGATTCTAAATGACTAATTATTATAATAACATACATGCGATATTACACATTTTTAGCCATTCTAATCTTCATCCCAATCGCAATGCAGAAACCAGAGGAAATGCTTCCTTCTATTACATTCTGTACGCTTTCGTTTATTAGGGTTTACTATATATTTTTAACAATAATTATAGACATACACATTTAATGTTAAATTTTATAATTTTCGTCTGTTTGTTTTAGGTTTTATTTCAAATGTTTTTAGTATTCTATACATATTTATATAATTAATAATCTGCGTTGAAGTAAATTTTATGTACTGTATATTATGGGTACATAAAATACGCGCAATTAAAATTTAAAAGAATGTTTAAAAATTTTAAATGTTACTACATTTTATTTTAAACATTTTAAAAATAACAATATAGTCTATTTATAAATAATATTCAAGATGCGGGCGGTACATTTTAAGCGAGATTGTGAATTATTACCGTGAATTGTGAATCAATTTCTGATGTACCATGGTGTAAGCAAATATATAATATAATTAATAAGCCTGTATCGTTGGTTTGATAAGAATAATAAATAAAAAATATACACATATATAATCCGCTATAAATTTATTTTACAAAATTTGAACTTTATATATTTGAGTCAATAACCAAAATTAAAAAAAAAAAA
This sequence comes from Trichopria nigra, assembly GCA_030522945.1. Taxonomy (NCBI): domain Eukaryota; kingdom Metazoa; phylum Arthropoda; class Insecta; order Hymenoptera; family Diapriidae; genus Trichopria; species Trichopria nigra. The sequence goes on from JAPYZR010002293.1 coordinate 46,333, forward strand.
AAATATATATATATATATAAGAATAGGTTATGAATAATATATTGAAGCATACATATAATCTGTTTTGGTTTTAGCACACTTTATAATGTAAATTTTAATTTCACTAAATAGTCGCAGCAAAACAGTCAAAATACAAATATAAGATCGATGTTACGAAAATGTATTTGTTTGTGAGCATAATAAAAAAAAAAAAAAAAAATGAAGAAATAAATTTAAAAAATGAAGAAATAAATTTAAAAAAAAATTAAATAACATAAAATAAAGTAAAATAAAATAAAATAAAAATAATTAATCAGACCGTAAATTTCAGTGATCTGAAAATTTATTTAGATAAATATATATTGACATAAAAGTTGACAGTTTAAATAGATTTATTCTTCCTTATACTTGCGGATCTAAAAGTAGTGTGAATTTACGTAAAATCCCTAGTAGAAAATGAGTCCAGTTTTTGGCTAGTTTCTATCCAGTTTCTCATGTTAAAGATATAAGGTAATTGGGCAGTGTAACAGAAAACTGGACAGGTTTCTACCAGGGATATCTTGTTGTTTTTCGCGTAATAACTCGTCTCGTGATATAAATATCTTATCGATGAATATAAAAATATCTTCATTATATATTTGAGAGGTATAATGATCAGTTTTAAACTAATACCTTTTGACATAACTTAACAAATGTTATAAAAAATGTGTATCAACAGCAATCTGAAATTCTCTAATTTTAATTAAGTTTTCTTGGCACTCCAGACATGCTAAGGTTTTGATATGATAATTACGATACTGTCATTTACAAGGACTTTTCCTATGTCAGGTATCTTTTACGAAGACTTTTATCTCTTAAGCGGACAGGCCTCGTAAATTTAACATGGGAAATGATAGGGAAAAATAAAACATACGAACTTTAATGTATGTTTTTACCACTCCCTCTGAATATATATATATATACCTGTAGAGAGAGAGAAAGAGCGAGAGAGACAGAGAGAGAGAGAGAGAGAGAGAAATGCCTATAAATTTTATCCTTAAAAATTGAGAATAACATTTAAATATTTGACGATCTTCTTTTAAATCGTACAATGTTTATCTTAGCACATTTGTGAAATAAACATGAAAAGAACACATGTATCGAAATAAAAACGTCAAAATACTTAAAATATATTTATAACATTTTCAAATTCTTATTTGGAACACCAATACAAGGACTGTCAATTTTAATAGGAAAAATATTTGTGAACTTCCAGTGAATTTTTCATCATAAATTAAGCATTTCAAACACGTATAATAAATATTTCTTATTTTGTTTTTGCTACTGACGCTTAATGATATAACCATCGATAAATTGTAATCGCGTTTAGTTTTATATATAATATAGTATATCTAAAACATATATATATATATATATAAATATATATATATATATAAATATATATATATATATATATATATATATATATATATTTAGTGGAACTTTTTACTCTCTAAATTTATTATCTTTTAAAGAGCGAATTTTTTTAAAGATCGAATTTTTTTAAAGAGTGAATTTTTTTTCTTTAAATATAGTTCACACTTTTTGGAGTGACATTTCACTACAAGAAGTTTTGAGATTAACGAGTTTAGATGCACTGAGATAAATAGCTCACTTGATTTCTTATAAAATTTTTTCGGAAATATAAATAAAAATTATCAAATGGTATTATACGATCAAAATTTTGAAGAAGAAATTAAAAAAAAGAAATCATTTATAACGAAATAACATACACTGAGAAGGATCGGACCACGATTTTAAATAGCAAAATGTACAAGTATAGTAATCATTGCATATAATATATAAACAAAAAGAGGATTATTAAGAAACTTCGAATCTTAGACGCAGATCTGAGAACGAGATCGGGTACGACTGGATTTCGAAAAGAGAATCCGATCGGATTAGACTTTTCTCACAAGAGGAGGCCTTGTTGGATTTTCCTATCTTGAATCGAGAAATCTTCTCCTGGAATCCACGTATAGCCTAGATGGATTTCTGTCACAATTTCCATCTCAGTTAAAATTAATTTTTTCATCCAACAATAATAATTCTGATAAGATCAATATTAAGAATATCAAATAATCTCCGAAAGCGTGAGAAAAATTGTACAATGTCATTGTCAAAAAAAAAAAAAAAAAAAAAAAAGAAAGCGCAGAGAGAATTTATATCTACAAATATTGATAATTTGACAAAGGATAAACATCGCAGAATTAGAAAGCAAGTATATTGTTTTATGTCACAAAATCAATGGGTATATTACACATTATTTTTGTATATATATATATATATATACATGCTTTTAATTATAAACTATATACTACTTGTAAGAAATCTATTATTAGTTTGGTTAACTAATTTTCATTTAAGTTTATGACATTGACTCGGGTTGTTAAAATAGAGTGCATTACACTTTCGTGCAGATTTAATTCAATGTTTTAGTCGTGGGCATGAAAAAATGTACTTCATACATTAATTTAATTTTACCCTGAATTTGTTGAAATTTATGTATAACTCCATTCATGCATATAGTAGCTGTATTAATTTCCATGTATATGCATATAATAACTATATTGTGTATATTACGCTTCATATATACACATATAATTTTACACTACTGTATCAATGTCAATATCTGAATTCAAGTGTCATAGCTTAAATATATTTACATAAATTGTATAACATGAGGTGGATAAAATTCAATTCAAATGTTCACTTAAATATTAAATGCAGTCATATTTTCAATAAATTTAAGACGACGTGATGTGTATTAAAAATACATGAAATTTAATAGATTATTTAACAGTATATGTATTTTTTAAAATATATATGTACTACTAATTAATAGAGTATTATTTAATACTGTACATTAATTAAAAACAATTTCTATTGGTTATATTAATCGATCTGCACAATATAATATAATTAAGTAAAGTTTAAGTATAAGCATTTCCTTAGAAGTTCCTAGTAGGGAGAGAGATGGGGAGATAAATGTATTGATGTTTGTTATTCATTCACAAAAAAAAAAGGAAAAAAGAAGAGAAAACGTAAAAAGTGTATATATGAGCAGCAAATAACAAACGTAAAATTTCAAAGTTATTTTAAGACGGTAAGGATGCTAGGTAGGTATCACGTATTAAGAAAAATTCGGTATAAGCAAGGAACTTCTTGGAGACACCCGGTGCGTAAGAGCATTGGGCCGTATAAGATCGTCTTGGGGTAGGAGCGAGGACCTGTCACATTACCGGGCGGAATTTATGTCCGATGCCCAGCGGCGTGACAAGTTGCCTCTGATGAACGACCTCATTGCGAACTCTTGGCCCCAACCTAAAAAGAAGAACACGAGCGAGCCGAAGAACCTCTCGTGCGCCTGCTCTCCGATGCATATTCATTTTCAAAATCGAATTTTCAGAAAATCCTCCTCGGACAAATGGATTTTCACATTCTTCGATGAAAATAATCCACATGAATTAAACCACAAGAAAAAAAATATATATATATAGTAATTTAGTATATAATGATAATAATTTTGTTTTTTTGTATTATTTATTGAAGGTATAGTGTTTACTTTTCATTCGTTATTTTAGTGCTTTTTCAGCGAGAATAAGAAACGACCGTAAATGGATAAAACATTTGCAAGATCTGGGAAATGTGAAGAATTGCTCGGTGATAGACCAAGAAGTGCGAAAATGTATATATATATATATATATGATATAGGTCCTGCACATATGAAGGAGATTTTTCGTATAACAGGAAAAGTTCATTTTGACTGTAGATGAAAAATATAATTGATATAAAAAAACATGTCAAGGCCAGTTATGCTGATAAACGCGTGCGGTTTTCTTACATCAAAGTTAGACTAAAGTAAAACAATTATTGACCAATTCTCGCCACAAGGAAAGTTGTGGATAAAAATGACTGAAACGTTCTTTTCAACATTCTAGCTCAGGTTAAGTTAATTCTACATAACTTATACAATCCTCGAAAAGATACCACTGCAATTGGATAATAGTAGAATTAAAACTTTAGTAAATAAATTATTTTCAACAAAAACTAACGACTTCGGCCCCTGCGGCACACGTACGTACAGCATATGTCGTGGACATTTCGACTTTCATATCTTCAACCTCTGCCTTCAATCCAATATAGTTTCGACACGATAATAAAAAAATATATTCATGTTGTCCACGAATATACGAAGTGAATGAGTGGTCAATTTTAAAAATCGGTCTAATAGATTACTACCAAAAAATTCTCAAAGTCAAAGAATCGGAAAATCTTGCGCCTGCAAATTCATTATACTTCGCCCGCCTTGCTGACAGCCCAAGTCATATAATGTAATCGCAAAAGTTCTCATTACATTTTTATCCAATTCACTGGGTATTTTTGGGGATTGTGTGTGTTATGTTGGATTACCCTACCAGTTTCCAAATTTTGAAAAAAACGTTTCAATATTTTTTAATTTCCACTTATATAGGAAATTTAGGTGCGATTTCACGCAATCGGCAGAATCATTCCTAATTACCATGTCCCAGGTTGTTTTCCATTTCCCACATGTAGGATCCAACTTGGGATTTCGGTTACCAATAGTATGGCCCAAATAATAGTACGGACTATAATAGTAAGGTCGCTGTAATGAAGTAGCCAGTGTATTCTGAAAATTGTTGCTATGGGTTGACCAGTCGCGGATTCATGGGGTCTCCGAATCTTTTCGGGTATAGTCTCCATGTGAGGCCATTGTTTTCTACAACACACTCCTCTACGGATTAAAATCCGAATCCGAATTATTATTTTGTATCACGTATAGATATGATATAAATCTTGTAGTAAACTATACTCATGGGATTGTACGAATGGGAATCCCCAGGGACAACATAAGTAATTATCAAAATGATCTACTGTTACATAATAACATACATTACGGGGGATTTTATACAGTACATATACATTTACTGTCCAGAAAAATCCAAAAACTGTCTCCACCTGGTCAAGGGTGTTAACCGGGTAAATATATGACCTGCGAACGTATATCACCGAACAAGTAGGTAGATAATACAAATTGGAGAAACAAACAACATCGAAAGCAGGGTGTCTCTTTAAAAAGCTAACGTGCTTTTCTAATTGCCTTGACCGTAAATTTCCTGACTGCGCGAGTGACCGTTGTTGCTATCGCGCGCGGGATTATGTTCTCCGAACGCCAAGCAAGGTCCGACCCGCGGGGGAGAAAAAGTATATGCGCAGTGGGTTCGGTCTCGGGTTGGTTTTTTTTTCTGCGAAAATCCTATATGATTTTAAAGCCCCTCGCACGAAGTCGTTCCTCGCGCTAACGCCGACGGCGAACACGGCCGTCGGTGATAAACACGACAAGTTACGATTTCTCGGAGTCTCGCGCGACGACCAACGGGCGCGGCGATTCCTGTATGCATATATACATACATATATATATATATATATATAGATATATGTATATACACATATTGCCCATGTGCGTATATGTGGACGACGTCTGGCAATACGCGGAGGCATGCATAAATGTAAATGCATGCGCGACTGCGAGGCTCGAATGAACCCGCGGCTTTCGGGAAAGCGAAACAATAGAGTAGTTCAAAAAACTCCATGCCCGGTTCCGCGGTATGGCGCGACGATTCGAATTATCGCGAGGCGCTCGATGTGTATAATGATTCGCTGAAAGGTATAGGCTTGCAGTATCGCTTGCCAGTGCTGCAGTGTGCATTAGTAATAATACTTCTGTATAGTTACTTTCTAGGAAGGAAAGTTCGTTTGAGCGAAACTCATGTGCGGCGTATGAATTTTATGAATTAACGTTTTAATAAATTATTTTATTATCGGAAGTGTGTGCCTTGCAACACACAGCCCCCCGTTTTAAAAACACGGTACGATCGTTGACAATTGTTCACGTGAGTAATTTCAATTGTTTATATTATTATACGTTGATTTTGGAATGCTGACCCATATGTATATAGCACTGAATATCTCCAGAATGTCTCAGAACGTCTCCGGAATATACAGACATTCTGGAGACATTCTCAGACATTTTGCGGGGATATATTCTAAGACACTTGTGCTACTTGGGGATGGTCTATATAATATTTAATTAACAAACGAAACAAAAATCTTATATATCTGAAATTGTGAAAATGGTTTAGACGATATATATATATATAGTTTCTTATTTAATCGTTGTTTATTTCAATTAATAAGTTTCCCACATAAATATAAGAAATAAGGTTGTAGGGTTGTAGGTTGAGAGTCGTTATTTAGAAGAGATCCCCTGTTCAGACGGTTCCATTGAATTATCAACTTTTAATGTTTTACTCGGGTTGCAAAAACATTTGGACATGATTGAAGGTATCCATAAAATTATTAGTATTCGTAACATCCATTAATTATTTTATTTTGTTACATCCAAAATGAAGGAACCTACAAGTTCCACGTGACATGTCAATGTTGAATGGAGTTGTCGAATAACTAAACCTTCAACAATTCCTTTTTTAACTTTATATCGTTTATTTCCAGGTATTCATTAAAAAATAACACATATGCATTAGACATTCACGATTATAACAAAGCTTTTGACTTCTTGTTTTCAAACTAAACGTCAATTTCTTCAACGTAGAGAACATTTTGCACTCCTTTTATATTAAAGGATTCTAGAGTATAACTATTACCGACCGAGATTTTCAACAATAGAAGTATAAATAAAATGTTTCAATAATTTTCAATTTAAACTTTTCTCGTTGCGTGGTTAGGTCGGTAACTGTTATACGTTAGAACCCCCTTAATAGAGTTCTAAAGTAGAATAGTTACCGACTTAACCTCGAAATAAGAAAAGTGTAAATTTAAAATTATTGAAACATTTTATTTATACTAAACGAGAAAAGTATATATTATGTAAAAATGGATATCGGTGACCAATGTTCAAATTAAAGGAAGGTTACCCAAAATAAATTATTTTCCCAACTATCAACAAAAATAATTTATTTCGGATAATCCTCGTTTAATTTTTAACCAATTTCAGTGATAGTTTTTCTAGGATTGTATACGTTATGTATAATCATCTTTCCAAAGCCCAAATTTGACAAAATTTTTGAATTACTTTTTATTTATACTTTTTGTTTGTTGAAAACCTCGGTCGGCAACAGTTCTAATTTAGAATCGTCTTAAGGTGGTTCTAAAGTAGAACAGTTATCGACCTAACCTCGAAATACGAAAAATGTAAATTATAAATGATTGAAACGTTTTTTCAAAATTTGGGCT
>JAPYZR010002295.1:0-32784 GCA_030522945.1 Trichopria nigra
TTTGCGATTATGTTTCGTAATTTTAAGAAAGATTTAGTAAAATTACTAAAAATGTTACGGAATGTTGTATTCAGTAACCTGATTTTGTAATATTAAGTTACGGTGGTAACTGAAAGATGTCGGAATTTTCCGAATATTTCTAACAGTGTTTCAACTATCCAAATGAGAAATTTAAAATTCACCATCAGCGGAATATTATATTTCCTCCGCATATATCACGATATATATATATATATATATACATATCTTCTAAATATTGCTCAACTGTTATTTGAAATCTTGTTTCAGCAATCTAAAAGCCTAAAGAGGAGAAAAATAATGTTACCATAAAACTTGATGACATCAGATAAAGTATAACCAAACTGCGCACTTAAGCTTATTTTGAACTGTAACACACATTTGTTAAATATATGTACATATTTGTTTTCACTAAGTTAAATAATGGAAATGTATAGAACACAAATAACAATACATTTGTAATTTAAGTGTGGCAGTATCAATTCGTAAAATAATATAGAACACTGGAAAGAGTTTCGTAGAAATAGGAGATCGATATAGAATGTGAAAATCACTATCTTGGTAGAATTCCGTCAAGCATTTCTTACTTTCAGTAAACCTTCCGGTTATCTATAATAGTTTTATTTGCGACGATAATTAAAAAGTAAACAGAGTAGAAAAAAAATTAATTACTATTTATAGTAAGACAGATTTACTATAGAATCAGTATAATTTACAATTTATTGGTAAAACTAACAATTTCTAGAATTGAATGTTACGTAAAAATTCTACATTCGGAACTTTTTTTATAAAAGATATAAGTGTTAAAAATTAGTGGATAACAGTAATAGAATGCGAAAATCATTGTTTTATCACAGATGTTAGAACAATTTAAAACCCTAAACAAATACTTTTATAGATAAGGAGCCTGCTTATATCTCGTTTGTATTTACCAAACATAAGTCGCCTTTTCAACTTTCGGAAAAATGGACAATGATGTACTGCGACATTCAATCACGTATATAAATAAAGTGAACGAGAAAAGGCGAATCGATTCTATTATATCATGTGCCTGTTTTGTTCCTATACGTCTGATCTTATCACTTCTATTATTCTTCTTCGTTGGTTATACGCCTACACATTTCACTCCCTTTACGCTATCTTTGCTTTTTTTCGGTTTATATTTTTTACTTTTCTTTTTCTAATATACGTTTTCTTACTAAAGTTTCTCTTTAATGTCTCACATTTTATTGTTCGATTTTACGTGATTTTACGTAATCTTATTTATTAATCATGTAAAATAATGAAGCCCCATCTAGAAAGACCGTGAATATAATTCCTATAACGTATAGAAAATTATAGAAGACTATCTTCCATCTTCTATGACAGTGAAATTTTATCACGGGCTTCATATATATATATATATATATATACACATAAAAGAGTAACTTTGTAAATACAATTTGTCCTATACATCGACCTCCCTTCTTTAAGATCGAATTACAAAAAATCCCTCCGTATTGATGGCTTACGTCATTAAAGTAACGTCTCAAATTTCAGAGTTGACGATCGAGGGAGGGGTGGGGGGTTGCATGGCGTCGTTGGTGAGGTAGCGAGGAATGCCGTCTTCGCAATAGAAATTATAAGAATCGTAAATGCAACACGTTGCTACCTGTTGTTATTAACCTTAACTGCTATACCGTTTCGCTATTATATTGTGATTGATTGTTGTGGTCTAAAACTATCATTACGTACAATTACTTTCTATTTAGATTCATTGATTAGCTGAATTTAATTTAATTAAGTTTAATTTATTTTAGATTTGGGAATAGAAATCGGAGTGCACAGGAACCCAAGTAGCACAAATGTCTTAGAATATCCCCAGAATGTCTCAGAATGTCCCCTGAATGTCTGTATATTCTGGAGATGTTCTGAGACATTCTGAGGACATTCAGAGCTATGTAGCAAATGTATCGGAAGTGTATCAGGAAATGTATTGGAACCGTACGATGATGCGAATGAACTGTGCATGAGCAATGCAGGAAATGTACGCCAACTGCATTTTGTACAAAATGAAGTTTAAAAATTTCGAAAATAGAAGTGTGCAGTGTACGTTTGTATACATTTAGTATACATACGTTTGGAGAGTATTGGATCTGTACAGATAACGTCGTGGACTTTACAGATAACCAATAAATTTTACAGGATTTTCACTTGAATATTGTTGGGGAGTTAGATATATGTTACCTAAAATCACACTTCCATAGCCCAAATTAAGAAAAAAGAAACGTTTCAGTCATTTTTTATTTATAATTTTCTTTTTAGTTAGGCATTTGCAGAAAAAAGATGGTCACAATCGGGCCTGTTTATTACGGTAGGAACACTGTAGAAAATCAATGAGATAGAAGGGAAAATGATTAAAAATAACCTGCAAATGAAGAAAAACATCGAAATACACTTGAAAGTGAAAAAGGGAAACCTGAAATTGACATATTTTTAATTACACTTTTTATAAATAGTACCTTAAAAGTGGTTCAAGGTGTTGCTCGTTTTTTCAGTTAAGAATTGATTTTTATATAAATGACTTCCGTACAAAACATCCAACAAATACATTAATTCGACATTACGCACTGTTATCAACATCCAGTAAAGGGACAAATTACACAACGCTTCCCCATAGACTTGACCTTAGAGCGGACCGTACCCTTATATACATATAGACGGCGCACTTGAATGGGTTTGCGTAAGTGTATAGTAAGATTCTGATACCGCATATCGTATTGTCCTTTACAGCCTATAATACCCTCGTATACCTTTGACAATATCAGTTTCTAGTGACTTTGTTAATTAAATTAATACATTTGCGAGAATATAATACTTTTCTACAACTTTTCTTTGTGAATGATATTTCGTAAGTGAAAAATTTCTTAGTATTTCATGAAATGAAGAATAATCAATAGAAGTTCATAACAGAAAAACATAAAGGCGATAAAAATGACAAAGGATTTAATATTCATTAAAAGCATTAATGAAGTCGGCAAAACAAAAGAAAGGTAGATTAAAGAAAAAAAGCATATAGGAAAAATAATATAACGTAATTAAAAATATAGATAAAAATAAAATAAAACCTATAACATCACACAGAACAAGTGGCTTCGGTGACAGAAGTAATAAAATTGCAAAGATAGTAAAACTTTAGAAAATTGATAGAAATTTATAGAATGTCAAAATTTGTTAAAAATTAAAAATAAACTCGTCAGCATAAACTGTTAAAAACTATTAAAATATCGTTGTCTTCACTAAAATGTTTCACTTCTATAAGTAATATTATATATAAACATTTCGAGAGTGGGTTTTACGTAGAAAAGACGTTTCCCATACAATATATCTGATGTGTAAGTAGAGTTCCATTGAATAGAATGTAATATGTAATGCTATAAAATCTATTTGAGATTTCGAATCTTCTTTTATCAAAGTACAAAATGTAATTTTTAAAAATTGCTTTTTTGAGAACTACGCTCTAAGATTGACATGTATAGTAGATACATGATCTGTTCATTAAAAAAAAATAATCAAAGAAAGAAAACACAAAAAATCGAAAGAGAAAAATGAGTGAAAAGTATTTCTAATCACGATTTCTGAGTGTAATCTAATAAATTTTTCTTCAATTTTCCAAATGACGTTCCAGTCACTTAGTACATATTGCAGTAGTTGTGGCCTCTTTACCTTAGAAAGAAGGGAGCACACCATGTCTGACACGACTATACCGAACTTATGCTGCATCGTTATTGTACCTTTTTCAATCTTGCCAAAATGCATTACCGTCAAGTTCGTCAGAAGGCTGCTCCCAAATAGAAGAATGCAATTAATTTTTTATACACGCTCGCACATCATAATGCATGTCTATTCATGCCGATATGACTTAAAAAAAGTTTGACTTATACTTTTTATTTACTTCCGGACTTAGAGTTCTCAGCAGATGTGCCTACGACAACGTTATAACTGAATATAATTTATTGGAATGCATTTCAATTTCTGTCAGTATTGGATCTCAAATTATTATTGGCCTAAATATATAATAATATATATCTTATGGTGCATTAATTGGGCAATCAAATTAGTTAATAATATATTAAAATAATGCACTTTATTTATTTGATTTTAAATATTTTTTTAACTAACATTAATTATCTATAATTATAATTAATTTTAATCACTCTTTTGTTGTAATTATATTTATTCCTCATTTTGTTGTCGAAATAAAAAATGTTTTCATGCCCGTTGTCTGTAGATATAGTCATCACTTTTTTTCAAGCATCTCGATCATATGAAGATAATTTTCATAAAGATAAGTTTCACTGTTTTTGAAATATATGACTGTAAAATATTGTTAGTTACGGATAATTTGTATATACATTTTTCAAATACTTTCGATAATTTTTATATGTTTTTATATTTGTGCCCTTTTTAAACAATATTTATATTTTGTTGACGCTTTCAAATTCTGCTATGATTTCTATTTTCGTTTAACGTTGACAACTTTTCAACCTACTTTTTAAAAAAATTATTGTTTCATTTTTATCGGATTCTAGGATTTTTTGCTTCTTTCCATGAACCTATAGTGATCAATTTTTGCGTTGATACCATAACATTTATTAATGTTAGTTAAATGTTGAATAATTATTGCTATATTTTATTCTAGATATTTTAATGTTTATATATAAACGTAATAATAATTAATAATAGCACATATTAATCATGACTTTATTGTCATTAACAATTAATTTTAACATTTGCTGCTTTTTAGCATGAAAATATTTTTTATCGACAATAATTGCTGTTCTTTTTAAAGTTGTGTTTAATTATTTTTTAACATATTTCACTTATATACATCCTTATTTTATTATTATTATTTTTTTAATTTGAGAAACCCTAATACAGGTTTATTCAGTGTAACATATATTATTTTTTGACACTCCGTGCGTGATGATAGGTTTCAGGCACTAGGGCCAAATTGGAAGATGCGAATAATAGTCGATACCCGCACCCGGCGTATTAAAAAATATAGCACCCATGAAAATCGACAATTTCGCTTTTGTTACATAATATGTATATACTATTCTAACTGCACGAATAAGTTCGGTCATTATATATATACTTAACAACTCCTGATATTGAATAATTTTATTTTTTTATTTTCTTCAAATGTTCTTCTTTCTCCAAAAATGTATCTATTTTGTTTAATCTATTTTTAAATTTGCAACCTTCGATTCGTATTATAAAAGTTCGTCACTATTTAACTACTAAGAAGTTCAAAACAATACAAGAACGACAGGTGTTTCATTGATGTATGATGACAGCAGGCGTGTCATTGGCACCGCGGTGGTGATTGAAACTACCAATAAGAAATACATATTTTATGCCGGATTATGTTATTCGATTTATTTCCTTTTTATTATTATACCAATTATTTCTTTTTCCAAATATGTTCTTTGCTATTTCGTTCGAACGGAACGTTACATCAATAACGAAATTGTTCGTTCATATATTCTAATTTTACTTTTCATTTGAACGATATCCCTCACTCTCAAAAATCAGAATTGTTATGCTCGACATAGAATCAGAAGTATGTGGATGTGATCTAAACTTTGCATTAAATTTTACATGAAAATGCACATGCACGAGTTTAATAATAATATATATATATTACATTTTTATGACGTCAACAGGCTTAAAACGAGGTCAGCTTCTAAATCGAGTGCAGAGCCCAATACATGTTGAAGCCAACACACGTGACGAATAGGAATTTTATAAAAAATGTTAAATATTTTCTTAGGTTTTTTTATTTGCTATAAAAAACAGTCATATTTTATTTTTGCGTGACTGATCGTCAGTATAATTATACAATGTACTTTATAATGACCACAAGTAGTTTCCTATGCCATCAGTCGTGCTAATGTATATTTAAATATTGTGGTGTTTATATATACCGAGTATAATTTGTAATCGTTTTAAATGAATATTTTTATTATTCGTTTTATATAAAATTATATAAACGAAACAAAATATATATTTTCATTTATTTTAGCGCACATTACATTTATTTTAGAGAAAATTATTATTATGGCTTTTAATTAAAAATATGTACTAGTAAATGAAAGATGTAATAAATTTTCATTAACGTTTGTCAGAATTGTACGGGTCAATTGGGAAAAAGCAGTAACATTAAAAAATAAATATTCCAGGAATAATATTTCTGTGTTATTGAGATTTTAAATTTTCTGTTCATGTATATTGTAGAGTGTTTCTGTATAACGTATAAATAATAAAAAAATATATAAATGATCGACGAATTCAATTCTAGTAAATTAATGGTCAGCTACAGAAGACTCGCAAAATCTTGCTTTTTTCTATAATGAACTGCTGTTGACACAGCTGAAGTTTTATCCATAGGTCTATAATGAAAATGAGAAATGATCTTTGGCACGCGTCATATGAATGGGACTTTCCTTACTCCTCGAGCATTTACAGGATATAATATAAAATTGTTTTGTCTAAGCGCTCTCTAAAATCTACCTATTATAGTATGTATCTTAACGGCATATCACGTATTTCATTTTTTATTTAATGTCATTTACGCGGCAGTGTTTTTTACTCGACTAATATATTTTAAAATCATTATTTAACGAAATGATTGTGCTGAACATTTCGGCATAAAATGGCATCATTGTAATATAGACAGCACATTTCATTGTGTAATTTATTACAAATATTACTTCCCGTCACATTTATAAAAATCATTGTCTTATCCGGTATAAATGATCAACTTTCTATTGAAATAGTTTCGTTAATCTATTATCTTAATTCAATATTCATGAAAAGTATTCGCAAAGTTGTTAACATTTCGCTGAACCATTTCCCAAACGGCATGAATACAATTTCTGAGTTTATTTCGGGGTAACTACCCTGTTCAACTTTTAGGTTCGACGACCTCTTCCCCTACCAGCTGGTCACTCGGTGAATTGGTATTTTAGAAGTGTGCTGAAATGGTGGATTTCCGAAATATCCTATGGTTAACCGACAATACATTATTCATAGAAAATTACTGTCATTTCTAGAAATTGACAATTTTTTGAAGTTATTTTAACATTATAAAATGCACATCAATCACAAGTTACACATTCTTCCGTGTAACTTTTTCTTCTACATATGCGCATCAGCGATCAATATTTTTATCAGTTATAAAATACGAATAAAACGACTATATATTGAATCCTATATTTTCAAAATGTTATCTGCACAAATCCACTCATGTACAAATTACATTTAACTCTCGTTGTTCGATATACAAATACCAAGAGTCTGCTGCATGTAATTAAACCAATTGTAATAATGATAATGCAAATAGTGACCTGCATTTATGTTATCCCTTATATATAGTAGCTGTCACATAAAGATTAATCTGCCAGTTAATTTAAATCTTTAGTTTAAAGAGCGATCTTTGATCACATTAACGGTATTTATGACGAGAAAGTCACTTCCGAGTTTGCAGCTGCTTAGGGCAGATGCTTGCAAGTCGGTGGTTGCCACATAGGTAATGATCGCGTATTTGGCTAAACATAACGTTTGGTATGTACACAAGGTTATCCATTAACAAATCATGATTTGGCCAAAATGCACTTGAATCATTAAAACAAGATTGCTAACTAGAACCTTGTATATAAAACCCATTTGTATTATTGAAAAATATTGTAACGCGGTGGACGATAATTACTTTTAGTATTGTTTGTACGAAACTTTATTTGCACATTTTCACTTTTTTAAAGAAGATGTTGTATTCCAACGAGATTTATTAAGATTAAACATAAGAATTTTACGTCAAATATATTAATTTTGCCTAAGCTGAGATATTGAATCTCATTAAATTAAATTTCCCTCTATCAAATCTTTTTTGATTTGAACTTCTTCGGGAAGTGTTTAATCCAAAATTTGATTTCATTTTAGTTTCGCTATTATTTTTATTAAAAAATTAAATAATAACATAATAACTTAAAGCGTAAAATAGCCACGAATCTTATACGAAACAGTTAAGGATGGAAAACCTATATATATATATAGATTTACATTAGAAAATTGTGCTATAAAAAATTCCTTAAGGAATCGTTACTTGCATTTCATTTATAATAATTGTAAACTACTTTGCTACTGATATTAGTAATCAAAAGATACAAATATTGATGATTCGATATTACGATTAGAATCAAAATTAACAATATTTCATGAAACTAGAAAATTTTATAAATAGAAAACTATTGAAATATATATACAAAATGTTACGAAAATGTATAATTAGCAAACAAGATTTCTCGCGCCCCTGTGGTCTTAGCTCGCTACTTAACTCCGTAAGGGGGCTTTGAGAACCTTAGGATCCCGACTTGAATTGTTCCGAAGATCGAGAGGCTGAGGTTAGCGCCACATTTACTCAGTGTTGTTTGTATATCAATGATATTAATGATATTCAAACGGAAAAAGGAGATAAAACTTGACGGAATTAATCAAATTCGACCAAAGGGGTGGAAAATAGATTGTCAGATCTTTCAGAACAAAACCTACATAAAAATAATATTTATTCGTAGAAGATAAATTTTGAGTCAATGAATCGAAAATCAACCTTAAATTGGATGTACTTTATCTTCTTTATTAAATAATGGTTTTTACGTGCTAAAGAGGAACTACAATAAGGCCGACACGACGGGAAAGAGTTCCTTTGGGCAAAAGATCCTTTTGTAAGGAACTTCAAACACAATCGAACCGTATGAAAAACCATTGTTTAATAAAGAAGATAAAGTATATTCAATTTCAGAATGATATTTAACAGTTTACGTACCATTTAAATATAAGTTTCACACAAACAATATATACATCGTTTTCAACGAATGTGTGCTAAAGAACGAATCAACGTTATCAAACAAATCCTTATAATTACAAAAATAAAATCAAAAAACATTGCCTTTGTAAATGCCTTTGCAATCGTTAAACATTGATACCCATAATTAAATTTCCATTTCCTTATCAGAGAACGGAACGCTGAAAAAAGTATCTCGGTAAATCGTTTCGCTGGAAATTACGAGGCAATCACGTGTCCGGCTACGATGATCATTTCCTCTATCGTCGAAAGTTCCTCTTAACGTCATGTATAATGCTACGAAATACAGCCGTGAATCGTGAAAGCGCATTGGTTCACGTCTTCACGATCTGCTTTATCGCATCACGTTAAAACTAGATTGACTACCGCATTCTCGTTCCCCAAAGTCGCAAAATGATATCAGTAAAGCTTACGTGGATCTTTGTCATAATGCACAATAGATCTTACATTTTTTTTTCGACAATTTGCTGTTTTCTTGGCATATATTACATTTTAAAGATTTTTATATTGAAATAGGCACAATAAGTTGTTGCAAGATGAAATTCAACAAAATATTTTAAAACCTGGAATAATTGAGAAATAACACTTAATGTCGTGGAATCTTAAAAATCGAAGGATATAAGAGAAAATCAATTCTAACGGATAACAATTTACTATAAGTTGGAGTGCATTGAAAAAGTAATAATAAAATAATGATTTATTTAAGTATTGACTTATGTCCAAATTCCATGTTTTTCATGTTTCTTCAATTTTTAATGTTTTGTTATATGTATAATTTTGAAACATTCTAAAATGTTCACTGAAAAAAATAAACGGACATTTTTTATTATATTTTAACCGTTTATTATTATTTTTTTTTTTGTTATAAGAAACTTTTGTAGTATGCCTAAAAATTATTTCCACCCTACTTATTCGTAATTTTTTATTTCACACGTGCCTACATATTTTATTATGCTAATGTAAGCAATAAAATATTAAAAATAAAAATAACCAAAAATTTATATGTCGTATAAAATAAATCGGAAATTTATTCTCAACCACATAATATAGTTACATTATGCAAATTAAATGTATTTTTCGTGCGAAATAACTCTGAAGTGTCATTAATATTTCCTACAGCTAAAGATTAATCTTTCAAAACTTTAGCTCTTATTATAAATCTTTCTGCAAATTAGAAGAATAAAAAAAAAATAATTTTTTTAAATGCATTTATTTTTTAAATTTTCTGTCATATACGTTTATTATAACTGATTTAATATCGGTAAAAGCTGCATTGACATAATTGGTGTATTCAAATGATCCAATATCGAAAATTCACGAAATAATCAGAACAGCTGTTGGAACTTACGGTGAGGTTTTCATCGTAATATATATGTAAAACATCTGTCGATATAGTATTTTTCAGATTATTTTTCGGCTCGTAAATTATATTATATTGTATCTTTGATTCGAATTTTCTGAAAAAGTTACTGTCGATCTTACTTTTCAATCAGCGATAATACTTTTTTTCAAATTGTTCTTATCTAACTATATTAATAATATATCTCGAAGCACATTTGGCATTTCGGAGATTGTCGTATTAATTTAATGAAAATTCACGTTATGTTAATAAACAATAAACTAAAATAAATCACTTTGCGTTTCATTATAGAATGATGTTTATATTTTAAAAAAGATCAATAAAATGGATTTCCGAGTTATTTTTATTCTTATTTTAAATATTGCGTTTTTCTTGACGACATCATATATCAGAATAGATTTATAAGAATGCGTCAACATCGTCTCTGTTTTTGTCTTAGATGTCATTTTAGATCTTCCAGCAACTGGTTTTCGAATGAAATTGTATTATGTTGACCACCATGATAATCCTTTAGACACATATGGTCTGCCGCACAACCATTATAATAGGCGCGAGTTCATCCGTTACCGATCGCATACGGAACGCCATTTGACTGGCGACGGTTGAAATATCTCCTTCATATTTACAAATTTGAAAAGTATTTTTTAGGTCGAAGTATAACGAGGGGCGTTCGCCACACATCAGGTAGAAGTCCGGGCAGCACCTGGGAGCGATTACCGTGAAGCGGAAAAAGTACAACATGTATCATAGGTGGCGACGGGTGTCGCGAGAGATCCTTATAACGCAACGGAGGAAATGAAATGCATGGTCGTGTGGGTCGTGTGTCTCCTGTAGGGGGTACGCGTTTCCTTCAAAAGCCCAAGGGGACAGTGGGCAGGAGGGTTTCGAAGCATTCGGCCTCGTAGGGTGTGTTACCCTTGGGCACACGTTCACCAGGATCGTTGACTGCAGGACAGAACAGTCAGGCTCTTAACAGTTTGCACTGGAAGAGTCGACGTATGCGCTCGTGTGCGATAGTCTCAAATAATTTATGACGCGCCGGTATTTCTGATTTAGGTCCCGATTCGACGAGGGGTCCCTAAGGGAGATTACAGCCATGGGACGAAATTAGCTCGTCCACATCATGCCCGCGACTGGCGTCATGTGCGGAATAATAAGGGTTCTTCGGCAATTGCTATTTAAGTCCCGAACCGAAACCTTAAACTTCGATCGATCGAATGGTATATAATTTAGACCGTGAAATGAACGCGGACGATTGTCTCCTGAGGCTTACGATCTGAGAACATTTAGGTACTATATGGAGATAAGAAATCAGGGCTAACATTAGATTTGATTAAACGTCACTGTCCGCCAGTCACGATGGATTGGCTAAAGGTATAACACACATTTGCGAACCGACGTTTCAGAAATTCTCAGGCCTTACGGTAGCTATGAGAAGAATTTCCGTACAACCGGAACATGTCCATAGTTAGTCATAATTTCATGCATGTCTGTGTGAAAATTGTTATTAAGAACAATATTCCCAACATCTCTAATATTATGTTCATAAGTATCGTGGCCATATTAGTGGCGTTACTATTAACATCAGTTTTCCGAATCAGCTTTTTTTGTAATTACAGACCTTTTTTTTCTTTTAAAGCAGACTTATAAATATTATTATTGGTGTATATCTTTGTCATCATTATTATTAACATTAGTCTGTATTGGTCGCTATTATTACTATTTAACCAAAATCAGTATAATGCTAACCATCCTCATCAAGGTCCGCACTGACATCCAACAAATCCTCGCCCTGCAAACATTGAAGGTTGTATTTACATAATACTTACATTATTAAGATTTGTTATGTAAATATTACCTACTTGTCACGTAGTTCTTACATAATTGTTATAATTGTATCTTCTGTATTGGTGACAATGACATTAAAAATATTTCAAATGTTATATATTTGACAGTGCGATCTTCAGGCAAATATTCTTTTGACCGATTACTTCATATGTTCATGCTAATGATGCTTATACGGGAAGTATGGCTAATTTACACATTAGTTTGGAAATTTGAATCATTCCTTAAACTTTTCAGGGTCTTTACTTGACGCCAACCTATAAAACCCAAGTCGTACACGGCCTTAAATCGTACGATATACATTTACACCGAATCGGACGAATGCGATGCGAATCTCTAGGGACACGCTATTCGCTATTCCCGTAACTATAATCGTAAGGAAATATCTAAGAGACGATTCCTTCTATACATACAGTAGTGTCCGAGGACTAAAGTCCGACATGCATCGAGGTCTTCCTTCCTTTCTTCATTATAACGCTTTATCCGGGCCAGAATTATATCACGGCTAAGATAACCCCGATTTTCGTGTATCTTCGACCATCTCCTGCTGTTTTCCAGTTTTCCTCCCCTTTTCCTATAGTCTCCCTTTTCACATTGTATATACTGGGATTTAGGGCGATTTTTTGCGTTTGCATGAACAATGGGTTGCAACGCATGAGGAGATTTATCACAGACATCCTACACCATCCGGTTACTCAGCGATGTTTCAAATCGTTTCACTCGATTTATTTATTTACTTTTTTTTTAGTTTTAATTTTATGAAATATATTTTTTCTTATATTTCCAAAGTACAGTTGTATCTTAGATTGTGGTTGCAGTTTCACGTGTTGGAAACGTTACAGTAAACAACATTCGCTTCATGCATTTATAAGTGACAGCATGGAGGAAGTAATATACCATTAGCTATAGTTTTATGTTTATGAAATAATAAATGATAAAATGGACCATAAAAATGAATCATTATTTAAGTAAGGGGGGATCAGTAGTGGAAACAATAATACGTAATGGTATTCCTTCCTTGTGAATTTTAGGTAAACCATAAGTTCTTGGTGTTGCTGAATTATATACTTTTAATCTTCTGGATCTTATTATTTCGTTTATATAATTTTTATCTTCACTTCATTTCATTTATTTTCTTTTGTACCGAAGCAGTGAATGTGTGTTTTGATTTTAACCATGCACCTTCTTTAAATAGTAATTTTTGATATTATTAGAGTAGTGATGCCTTTATCTGCTTTTCTAACGATAATGAGTGTATTGTTTTTTAAAACTATTGAAATTTTTAATATTTTCAATAGTTTACGTAAAATACATGGAATAGAAAACAGAATAACTTTCACTTTATATCAATCAATCAAATTGTCCGGCATAGATTTTTCAAGAAATGCACATCGCGAAACATATGGTTTTCTTGATTATTTGAAATGTCAAAAAATAATGCAGTTCTTGTCCAAAAAGGCGAAACTAAATAGTTTTCTTCTTAGTGAATGTACGTCGAAAATGTCCAACACGATATAATTACGACCAAATGCAATATTCCAGTAATAATTAAATCACTTCAAAAATATTTCAACTGCATATATCAGATCCATTTTGCAAAGTGCATTAAATAAATATCGCATTTTGCGTAATAAGGTTAGAGGGTCGCTGAATACATATTGCCAGTTAAAATGATAAAATGCAACATGGCGAATCTGAACAGATGCCAGGAATGTTTAACCGAGTGTAGGTTATCATGTTTTTAACGTGTTTCCATATATCCAACGGATTTATTCTCATTCAAAGTGACATATATAACTTGTGTTTTATGTTTTACTCTGCTGAAATAAAAGAAATGTATTTTAGATATTTTTTGAAATATTGAAATGAATTTCATTAAAAGTTACATTTCTTTGATATAAAGTTTTAAAATGTTTTTTTAGAGTTCAAACGTATAATACTAAAGAGCGATAATAATATGATATAAGAGCAGCTACCGCGTATTTCGGGAATTTTTATATTAAAAATGTATTTTGCCTTATAATATGATGAAGAAATAAGATTATCTCCTTTTTGTATAAGGTTATAAAGTATAATATGACAGGATCCTAATTGCATAAGGTGGTTTTAGTTTTCACCGAAACGCATTTTCAAATTAATGACGGTAATGAGAAGAGGTATTCTGAAACAGTGACAAGGCTAAGAATAATGTTCTACTAGCTTATTGTGTCGAATACAATACGCTTCCATTATTACCGACCTCTGCCGATCAAATAACTTTCTTAACAATTTTCTTACGTTTGATAAAGTCGATAATCTGTTATCATTAATTAAACAATGTATATGTTGTGGAATGTATCCTTTTCCTATATTCATTGTTTTTTTTTCTCATTATTAATCTCTACGAAAAAGTTTCAAATACATTTCGTTAATTATTCATCATGCTTTCTTATTTTACTATACTTTGGATTTAATATATAGTATTTAATTTAATTTAATTTTCTTGGTAAATATATGGTACGTAGACAAAAGCGGTTTTATATATATATACGGGCATCACTTGACTATATTATTGTAATCACGTCTTAATTTGGTATCATGTAATCGAGTACGTACACAGTACCTTCTCTGAATATTGTAAGTTAAGTTCTATGCGTTCAATTATTGTTTTTTTTTTTTATTGATGTACGTATGTATAGATTATGTATTTATATTTATGTATTTATGCATTTATATATAGAATACTCTTAAGGCTACAAGGTTATTCCTCGACAAATTGCTAATATCTGACATTGATATTTTAATCTTTTAATTAGTTGCATTTATTTACGTGCTGGGTCTTAGAAACGTTTCTATTTAATATTCCTGCTACAAAATTACGTAAGTGATAATCCAAGGCGCATGAAATTCGCGACCAAGTATATACAGCTGAATAGTTGAAAGTAGGACACATATTCGATCGCAGGAAGTTTCGGACTTCCCAATGTATAATTCTACTCTACAGATTGTGAAAACTGGCCTTGTTAGGGTACACTCGGATACAATATTGAAAGTTTTTATTTCTAACTTATACCCTTGTTCTATCTAATCATTTTATATTCATTTTGAATAAAATTTGAACGTCCGCGATTCTTTCTATACATCATTTTGTTATAATAAATTAGTAAAGTTATATTAAATTAAACTAGATTTTATTATTTAGTTGATAAAAAGTGTGAATATGTATATAATACATTTATATATAATATGAATATCATATTCTATAAATACGTATATATATATCTGCAGAGAAGAACAATCAATAACATTTTTAGAGGATTGATTGTTCATAGTGAAGCAACAAAAACTTGCTGAAAAAAAAAAAAAAAAAAAAAAAAAAATGTCACGCTATTTCCACGAGGGCCCACCCGCCCCAACTCGCCGGGCCTGTGCTCCCCTCACCGCGAACCCCTTTACGGCCCCCGCTATGCCGGACGTGCGCTCGACTTTCCCTTATTCTGTTCAAATCCTACGTAATTTATGTATCGTTTGTTATCATTTTCTTATTGCATTATACGTATATATAAACGTATAGCTATTACACGAATGCAATCCCCCCATGGGAAGATATACACATTACGATCTTACATACTAATAAGTGTTAACAACACTATAACGCTTTATCATTACAGAAAAATAAAAAAAAAATATATATATATAATGTATAATTTTAAAGTCAATATTATGCGGCATAAATTACTTGATGCTGATTAGAACATTACTGTACTAATGTATAACATCAGTTATCAATGAGCATTATTGAATTTTAGTTGAGAAAACTGACCAGACATTAGTTAGTATCGATTGAAGGATATGCATTGATATAAATTAATTAGAAATTAAGCATTAATAAATCATTTTTAATAAATCATCAGGATAATAATAAGATATTAAGAAATAATAACAAGCATAAATAGCTGTAATTTGTATGCTTGCGGGGTCCCGGATAAATGTCAACGTAAACAAGTGCATTTGTAGTACATTTTTACTCGTTAACAATAGAAAGGGCAATTTATTCATTGTCTTTCGTAATAATAGCGAACATTCGTTGTTTCGGGTGCCGAAATTGGCGCACAACTACGGGGCTGTTGCCTGAAGAGGCATCCACAGGTAGTTGACTTTGCCAGGCGTGCTTTCTGAAAGTAGGAA
Organism: Trichopria nigra; assembly: GCA_030522945.1. NCBI lineage: Eukaryota > Metazoa > Arthropoda > Insecta > Hymenoptera > Diapriidae > Trichopria > Trichopria nigra. The sequence continues at coordinate 16,296 of JAPYZR010002295.1, forward strand.
GATCGCAACTGGTGTGCGAGTTTGCTACGATGCCCGGAATAGCCAGTCCCGGTGCTTTCGTATACTGTACGGCAAAGTAGAATTTACGATGCTCGGAAAACTCGATGATAAACCCCCCTCCCATACTCCCTATAACTACCCCCAGTCGATGCGCCGACCTCACTCGTGTCCGCGCCCTGTCGTGTTCCAATGTATTCGTATACGTCATTCTGATAATCCAACTATAGCTCGTCAAGAACTGTAGATGGAATATCGAAAAAATAGCTGAGAATTGTACTACCCCGTTATCGACGTTATCAGATATATTCGACTGCCGTAATTTCACGACTTCAATGGTATCAATGTGAAATAAATTTTGAAAATAATAATTACGTCAACTCATTTGTTGTTTAAAGCTTTTGTACTTTTTCGTCTTCGTTCAATCATTAAATTTTCTCTTTCGTGGTCTGATTTGAAATGCAGATTTATCTGTTGAGAAATCTCATGAGTCAAATTTGAAATGAAATGAATATACAATATTGTTTACATTTAAAACCGTTGTGTGATCGCAAAACATAGATAGCCGATAAAACAGTTTTTATAAAACTTTTTTAAAAGTATTTATAATCGTGTTTGATTGAAATAAATGATTTTACATCAATATTGTTAATATGGAAATTCCAATTTCATATTTCTAATTAACTTCGTAAACTACTCCATTTACCTTATTTGATGCATCACATTCATCCTAAGCAGTTATAGAAAGTAACTCGTGGCCGAAGAATAAATACAGATGTTTTCGATACCCGGAATTTTTCGGGGTCATTTTCAAATAAAATTTAAACTTCTAGCCGATATTTTCTGACGACTATTTTAACATTTTGAAATCTAGTCTTTCTTGAAAAATACAATTTTAGCAAAAAATAAAAATTGTAATTGAATTACAACAAAATTACTGTAGCTACATTTGTTTTTAAAATGATACTGGTAATATTTAGATTAAATATCAGTTTCTGTCATATGCGTTCAATGTACGTTGTATATGACATAAAGGATATTCCCGTCCGTTACAGATATATGTAATATATAGTTTTAGTCTACATTAGTAATTCAGAATTAAACAAATCCGATGATCAGAAAAGGATAATGTTTGAAAATAACAATTCCATAAATTACACCCTCCTTTGATCGCCAGCATTGAATTTTTAAAATGAATACCACATTACTGTATCATATTTTGAATGATCAATAAAAGAGTTAATTAATTTAATTTAGCATTCACCGTAATTAAAAGTTGAGCAACTGTAACTAAATAATTACAGTCGTAAAACTTTAAGTACTCCTTGAGTAGCTCGATTTATAAGAAATGGCTGTCTAGAGATAAGATCGAAATGTTATAGTTTTCGATTGCGTCTATAGCCATATGGTAAAATCTTACATCCTGTTATTACAATGTCCTATAATTATTGAACATGCTGTTGTACTAATGTGTATAATAATACACCACGAACTATTGATTTTGCCAAAGAGAGATAATAGCTCCAAATTCGTTAATCGCTTTATCAAATTGTTACGTATATCCTCTTATATTTTTAGCTCTACCAAACTCTTGTTCAATTCTTGTTGGTTAATGATTGGTGATTATTAATTTCTATAAGATCAGTAAGTGGAGAACATTAAAATGTTAATAAACTTCATGTAATAAATGACATTCAATCAATTGGCGAAATCAACTAAAAATGATAATATAATAATAATATAAAAGCTTTTTAATTGCAGTTACATTTTATTCCATCAAATTGATGTAAATTGTTCCATAATTTTAAATTTTTAATATAAATTTTAATAGCTTTTATTAAGGATTTTTCGTAGAAAATGATATGCGCATTGGAATGATACCAGTATTTGTTACTACGAACATTTCTTTCTTTATATAAATCAATTCCACGATTTTTGTCAGCAGCTATTGTTACCAAGTAAACCTTTTATTTTTATTTATTTCATGGACCTAAAATATTTACATTTTTGAAATTTATATTCATGTCACGTTCGACGTACCAATTTTAGCTTCATTCTAATTCATAGCACAATGCTGGTCTTCCTATCCAAAATTTTACCTAGGAAATGACAAAAATAAATTATCAGTTATAAATTTTAAATTGTGTATGTTGCGAAATCCGCAGTTCGATATTAATTTATTAGCGGAGTGGATGAAGTATGGGTTTATTACTTTGTTAGTCAGAAATGTCGATTTGAAATAATGTATTTTTGATACATCATTTACGTTTATTTTTGTTTGAAAATATTTTCATTTGCGATTTGTTACTTTTTTTTTATTTCAACTAAATGAGTATGTCCTTTCCAATGACAATATCAGTTTGCGAATGAAAAATGGCAAGTTCTTAAATTTATTATCCTCACTAAAGAATTCGATTCATACGTTTCATCAGTAGTCAACACAAATCGAGCTGTAATTATTAATAATGTTAATAATTAAACAATAATCGAAATGGATATTATGTCATGGACCGAAAAATAACAATTGTCGATCTTATGTTATTTTCTGATGATCGAAAAGTTATAAAAGCTCGTGAATATTTTAAAATTCTAAACTTCGTGAGCTGAAAACGCAAATTACTATCTAAAGTGCCTCTTCTAGAAATTGCATTATACGTTGAAAGCTCATTCGCTAAATTGGAATTTTGCAACTGAATCCGTGGTCCACCGAAGCGCTGGCAAACATTGCGGATGTAGAATCTAATTAAAAAATATACCCGAAATATTTCACTCGTATAAATTTTGTTTAGTGAAGCGAGTTTTTCGATAATAAAATGGAGAAAGTAAATTGTTGTGACATTACTTTTTCCAAACTTTTTTAAATATTGAAGATACGCAAATGCACATGCGCCTATATTATAGAAATGACGTATATATCGTTATTCACAAACGAAGCGTTCATTCTTCAGATATTCAAGCGTCAATACCCTGGTAGATAATTTATCGTGGCCTTGTCATGGCCACGTCTTCAGAAGCCTGGCGCTCGCGAAGCCAGTTCAATTTTTTTACCAGGGTAATTATTGCCATAATTGTCAAAAGCTTTGCTGCAAATTCACTTATGAATTCTCCTGCAAATCCAGTTAATTTAATCTCTACATCGCACCGTTCATACACCGCCATGCTGAAAAGGTACTTGTTGAACAAAAAGGGAAAAAACGTGGAAGCCCGATCAACCGATAAGCTATACACGATAGAAATGCAAGGGAGAAAAAATAAGTCGAGACGCATAAGACGCACCTTCCAATCACGGCGTTAAAAATAATTATTTGTTCTTTTTATTCATTTTTTCAACGTTCTGGCAAATTATCTAATTCGAGGTGGTAAATCTAATAAAGCATCGTGATAACGCAGGGGTTGAAACCTTTCTCATACACCTCTACAATCGCGGGGAGGCGAAGGAAAGCGACGATCGATCGCTATTTCGTATAGCTGGCAACCTATCCGCACCATCAATGCACGTCGGAACTCGCGCTCGCGTGATTTCAATCGCCTAGCCCCATTTTTATTGCGAAAGTAGCACCGACGACGAGGCCGAGAGTTTTGCATCGGTAACAATCTCGATATATGAGGAAGGATCTAACGAAGGGTCGTGATATTATTTTCAGGCCATTCTAAGGGCTTACATTGAAGTGTGAAGAGCTTTACTAATGTAGCAAACGTTTGCTTAAACGGAGTTAGTGCAATATTTATTTATGCAATCTGCTTTTTCACGACGTATATCGTCTCTATAGGACTTTTTCGGGCTTATATGAAAATACTGGAGATGTGAAATTCTCGTAGATATTTTCACGAACGGCAGCAGTGAGAATGACTTAATAGTAATTGCCAGGTCCAATGCTAATTTGATAAGTTAAGCCGAGACGACGACGGAAACAATAGGGACTGCTACTGTTGTTTCTGGCATTTAGGATAATGTAAACAGAAGTAGTATGAGATTTTCATTTGAATAAATGTTTACCTTAATGAATTATTAATTATGGATTCGAATGGTAACTTAAAGTGATACCTCAACAACCAGATGCTAACGTTATAAGTTCGTTGTAAAGAGACATGTGTTTTGTTCAGAACATAAGGAGGGATTGTACTGAAATATGAGTTTTTCGTAATTTAGATGAATGGAAACTACAATAGGCTGGAAAAAAAATTGGCAACTATATTTTAAATATTTTTTTCAGTTATCCAATAATCGGATGAGTATGCTGACAGCCAGGTAAAATGTTTGAAAGTCCAGTATTCTGACATTGCTATTAAGATCAAACTTAAAATTATATTTTTAGCGTAAACTTGATAGAAATACTTGTTGGCTAGCGTCTTTTTAAATCTATCTATATTTTGTCGACATATAATAAAGGGACAATGCAAAAAATATACTCCGTACTTTTTTCTACAAACGTGAAACGTTTAAGATAATCCAATAAATGAATTACAGCAATTATATAATTATTTTATGAAAGCTTTTGAAAAGTTAAACCATAGAAAAATGAGCCAAACATTTAAAAACGACCCAATCAATGATCCATTCAATCCTCATCATAATTAAATCCGTATTGTGTTTTTTCACAGGTCGACCATTTGTGGAATAGCAGTGGTATCAACAGGGAAGCAGCACGCCCTTCCCCAAGTACACGACGCGCAAGAAGGTATCGTTGCCGTGGGTCAGTAGACACTCAAGTCCAAACGTGCGGCGCGCGCCGGCAAGTAACGGAAAGGAAGGCCAGTGGCATATTCGATACACGGGCTCAGGGTGGCAGTACCACCCGGCGGTGGCACGTGGGGTCCTACCAGGTGTTGCCTGCAGCCTGGCAAGTTCGGGTCGATCAGTGGCACGTGCGCATGTGCTGCACCTTTCGGCTCCATTTCTCGACTGGTTATCTTTCTCTCTGTTGCGCTCTACTCTAGGACTCTAGGGACTTCCCCTCTGCGCAACAGGAACTATACCGACGAGAGGGGAAGACGCTGAATTCGCTCTCCAACGTAGTCCCCACCTACCCTTCACCACCTAACACAACAATCACCTCAATACATACGGCCGAACGTTCATGCAAACGAAAGACTTTCATCCGTACATAGGAGCCATTAGGTAGACGCAGCCGCCGAAGCACCTACACATTCTTAGGGTCGGCTGTAAGCTGTCTTGTATACTCGCACGGCACGAGTTGCTCCCTCGTTTGTGTTGAACCCTCCCTTGCTCGGCTGTCGCGCACTCGGCACGCAATCGCGATTCTAGCCTCCCCTCAAGAAATCGGTGGTAGCAGCGCAGCGGTGGGGTAAGGGGTCTTCCGTAGCCATTGGGGTTCCAAGTGCCACCGTCGAACAGTCGTGCCCCATTCGGCGTGCGAGGTCACCCCACGTCCCGCAGAAAGGAAGAAACGACGCGGAGAGGGTGGAAAGAGTAAGGTACACACCGGGACGTGAGGGGTTGATTGTTAGCGTTCACACATCCGTGCAAGGGGGTTCCATGTTTAAGAATGTGTGGGTAGACGAAGAAGACGGACGGGAAGAAGAGTAGGGGTTGAGCGTGTGCCGCGATGGACGTGTACGAAGTTTAACCAACTGACTCGGGCAGACAGACAGATTCTGACCGACTGTCGTGACGGGTTGATTCGAGAAACGTCGAGTTTCGTTGATCCGTAAGCGAAAGGAAATAGGAGTGGTATACGGGGGGTCGAAAAAGCACGAAAAAGAGGGGGCTAAAATGGACTAGAGGTGTGAGGAACAGCAATCTTTGCACTCATTCTTTAACTGGCATGGTAGCGGGTAGGCCATCTGTTTCGTGCCGATGACGATTTCCGGCGGCGAAACTGTTGTTGCATCACCAACCCTGTCATCAAGAATTTTATTATCACCGTTATCGTGTCGCAGTTCGACTTCAGCGTGGCAGCAAAGCAGACTTCTCTTCCGTAGCAAGCGCAGACGCCGGCGTCTTGGACACCCGGTGATTCGAATCAGTGTAGAAGCGTGATCGAGAGTCCAGGAAGCGAGCTGTCATCATGCCGCGGTGTCTGATGGCCAAGAAGTGGAAGGCCTATCCATGGCCGGATCGTGTCGAAGATGGTGATACGTTGCAGGAAGATGTCTGTCTTGGCGAAACCCAAGTGAATCTGCACTGCGGCGGTGACATCGGCTTGGACAGGGAAATTAAGAGGATGAGGCACAATCAGTCGCCAGCGATACAGAACGAGGACGAGGAGATCGATGTCGTCGGAGACGTGGATAACCGTTGTGGTCAGAACGCGCATCAACAAACCTGCTGGGGCCCGCACAGCCCCACGGCTGGGGCGACGGCACCCAGCCCTCCACCCCTGAACGCTTCGGGTGCGCTCTACTATCACGGTAAGCAAAGATCGAGATCGAACTGCAAAGCCACACCCTTTCATGCTGATTTAGTTCTGCATGTACCAGAATCTGCGCTTGTGGTCGATTGCATAGTTAAAATAGAAACGAGTGATTCTGACGTTGCATGTACGGTGCTCCTGGTTGCGTAGGACTTAGGAGTGGATGAAAGTGATAAAGTGACATTTACATGAAGTATGACTGTCAAGGTTACCATAAATTATTCTACTTAAAGGTCATATATGTTGAGCTTTTTTTTTTAAGTGATTGACATAGGAAAGAAAGTGATAAAATTTAGCAAGTGCTTGTTTAGTTTGGCTTTTCCTTATTAATATATAAGTAGATAAATAGAACTAAGAGAAAATTGCAATAACGTGCCCTCGGTTTTAATTTATAGTATGTGGAGAATGTGGAACTAACGTATTCCGTGTCGTCGTAAATATTCTTTAAAATTGTACGAAGAAAACAGTTTCTGTACATCGAGGAGGGGTTTATCTAGCTGATAGGGTGCTTGCTCGCAAGGTATTTCAAATTTATTATAGCGGAAAAAATGTTGATTCCGTAAGCTTCAAGGATATATAACTGGGCGTGTTTCGGCAAAAAGGTACAGTTACACGTCTCGAATTGCATATTCACACATGGATTGATATTTGGAACATATATATCCATGCATGACGCGTTGGGTGCGCTCTCGTATTTGCCTAACGGCTCCTTTTATTTGTACGTGTGTACATGTAGAAATGCGTACAAGCGCTTGCGTACACGTTGATGGAGGATCCCCCGTTTCCCCTGTCCGTTAATCACGACGATAAGGAGGGTAGGGTTTCCACCCTCATCTCTACTTATGATGTTCAGCAGAGCCACGACGTACTCGAGACTGATCGAAGATTGCATCAGGGCGATCATTCGCAGACTCGATGCGGTGTCTTGGTGCCATTCGTCGAAACGACACACCCCCCTCGATCGTTGTTTCGCCACATACATACGAGTCCTTATCCGACCGATCACGATCAATGCACATGCACATTTAGCATGATGCATCCGTGATCAATGAACGCATACTAGCGCAGTAAATTCTGTGAGAAACACCGTCCTCTCCTGCATTAGAATGAATATCGCTGAATATATTCGATGCGCATGTGTTTATATTCCGAAGATTTTTTATAGAACCGTGTGAATGATAGGGTGTCATGTTATATATATATATATATATAATTAATTTTGGTTTTATGAATAATGCCAATATGACGTAGGCCTGTTGATTGTCTTCGAAATACTTCTTTGCTTGGGTTATCACCGTTGACTTAAAAAAAACAAGCTAAAATTATACCAACGTTTTATAAGTTGACGGTGAAAATTGAATTGCGTAGAGTGCTTCGTGGTTTATTGCAAGTGACATTTAATTCTCCTATCTTTAAAATCGGTGGAAGATGGCTTCTTTAATTATGTCTGCGGGGTCTCGCCTATATCGAGGTTCGCCTTTAACGTATCTTTGTAAGGGTTCTTCACCTTCGGATCGTGAGCATTGCATTCAGGAACCTCATTTAGAATTTCACATGTTGATTGACGGTGATGTTTGATTTTTGTCATGTCATCATCACCCTGAAATGTTAAATTGTGATGCATTCCTATTATATGAATCCGTGACGCAGATAGTCTTTAATATAGAAACTTATCGATAGAACGGGGTGAAATCCTACTATCGTTAAAATGATAATAAGATTCGTTGAAGGGTGTATTTTTTATTCTATACCATTTATAGTTACATATATAAGTAACATCATATATAAGAACTGTTCATTACTTAAAGATCGTAAATTGAATTTATAGTTACACTTCAACACACAGGATAGTGAACCGCACTATAGAAGTTAGTTGTTGGAATTTTTAATCTAAATTTAACTATAAGAGAGCTTAGACTTTTCTATATCTTGTTTAACAATATCACCAAGTTTTAAATACTTTAATGTTTACAATCTTACCAGAAACCTTATTTTTATAACCCGTTGCTTGCATATGTATTTATCATTCACGGAAGTTTCATTTTGTCAATAAACCACAGGCACTAAATCCTTTTTTTATGCATTTATTTTGTATTATTTTTTAAAATATTTATATTTATGTGATCGGTCAATTCAAAAATAAATTTCCGTTCAAATACTATTTCAATTTAAATACTGTTCATTTCCGAATATTGGACTGCAGAATTTCACAATATTATGGATCCCATTTGATGTTGAATCCTTTAGAAATGTCAACACTTGATTTCACCAGACGTAAAAACCACATAGTTTTGACATGTCATTGTATGACGCTGAAACTTCCAACCGATTCATAGTAGCCCATTCGAATTGCGATGGTGCTGTTGTATGAATGTAAAACCCTACTGCGGAATCATTAAAATATTGGAAATATCCTTTTTCAAAATCGGCTGTTAGCTAAATATTACTACTTAGAGAAATTGGATCTTATATCTCGCTAGGTTTAAATTAAGTTGCCCTAGTGATATCTACATAGATAGGGACATTTAGCTTAGACGAAGTATCGAATTATAATATAATATATATATAATGCATATTTTATTATTTTTGAAAAATTGAGATAACGTGCTTATGAGATAACAGTAACTATTACGATGGATTTTTCATAACAGAAAACTATATAATGTTCTTAAATTCATCTAAATTGTTAATTTTTAAATAATCGTAATATTCGAGTCAACATTTTCAAAACTGTGTTATTATCTGTAGTGATCAACTGCATGGCTTCCATACGTAAAACGGTACGTAATTTTTAAGAGGGATACAAATTACATAGGGTGATTATATGAAAAATAAATTCTACCAACTGTTACTCCTGTTTACACCCGTGAGAACCTTCGAAATTATTATAATCCAGAAATTTCTTCCTACAACAAAAGAAGTGTCGTTACAATTTATCCTGTTTATTCGCTGGATACATCGTATTTTCTACTTAGAGAAGGTCTGAACTAAGTGCAATGGTAAAAGTAGTCAAAAATCAATGGGCGACCAACAAGTGGTTAACTACATGTGCAGAATTGCAGCAAAACTGCATTTGAATTGCAGTCCTTCTCATTTGCGTCGCGACATCGTTGACGATCGAATAGGGCTAATTGCATATATGCGCGAGGTATTCAATCTTTTATCGTGCTACTTTTATGTTCGTTGCTATAATGGTGATGGCGCTTTGTCGTTGTCCAAAGTAATGTAAGCTGATGGCCCCAGATGTTATTGCCCCCTCGTACCAAGCAATTTTCCACTTTTAATTTTCGTACTCGCAAAATCCTTCTGCGAACGATCCTGCAAGTAAATGAATATTTTAATGCCTCATAATATCTTTAATTCATGCGCATTCATACTTGATTATATGTACTTGAACCACTTTAGTTTTAAAGAAATGTCACCACTTGTAATTCACAATTTCTTAATTCATTACGATAACGTGTACGGTATGTGGAAACAGAAGTTGTTAACGTTTGCAATCTGGAGCAAAACAGTAATGGGAAATGGAATCTCGGTTATAGTTTTGGAATTTTTTTGATGTGGTTTCCGTGACTGTAGTAGTCGGCGATACCTGACCTTACGGGAAAATTGGTTTCGATCCCTTCTCTCAGCTTTTCTTTCATCGACCAATTCAATTCATTGATCCACGGTGGCAAAGAGTAGTTTATTAATTTGTATCTCGCTCTTTTTATCGTCTTCGGCTTTTGAGGCCGAAAACGAATTGTGCACCACGTCAAATGCATCAACAGAACTTTCAGTAGACTGCAGAGTGTCAAGAGTTCATTCGACGTTATCGATCCATCCCCTTCTGTCGATGAAATACACCAGCACTCTTGGAGGTTCAGCCCCTTTTCGCTCATTTCCTTTTATTTCAGCCAATAATGAACGTGCCAGACAGTGAGATCGATTCTTCGCTGATTCACAAATGTTGTTCTGTTTTGTATTATTTTGATTACTTTTGTCATTAAATTAAAGACGCGAAACGGATTCCATTAAAAATAATTCATTTCCAATTTCATTCGTAACTTAATAATTAGTCAGAAAGTGGATTCCTTTTGATATAAAAAATATTCATACATTTCACGTTAAAAAAATAGGAATTAGTAGTTAGACATTACAATCGTAATTTATTTATGCAGTTACTCCCCATTGGCTTTTTCTGAAACAGTACGCACTGTTAGGCACGACATGCAACAGATACACGGTGAGTGATTATGCTTCCCGTGTATGCGCCGCTGAGGTGGCCACACATGGCGCAAACAGCTGCTGCCCGTTACGGCAACTGAAATACAGTGACAATGGTGATTCATGAATGGCGATATCCGTATACGTTGTGCACGAAAATCGCACCCTTATGTAATTTTATTAATACAATACCAATCGACAGCCCCGAGCCCTACTATTTCGATAGTTTAATTACGCCGCCTGTCTGCTGCTGATAGATTGCATTTCCACTGAAGCGATAGCGTTATATTCATCACTAATGGACTACATCCAGTCTGATAGGTTTTAAAATTCAAATTCTGTTTCTAAAGATTTTTTTATCGAATTTCCTCGGACGGTAATGCCGTTTGATTATTTGCGGCATTATGTCGCGAAAGCTTTTATCGTAATTTTATATTCTGTGCTTAACTTTGGAGACGACATTTTTCATATCTCGACTAAGTATATGCCAAGCGATGCGAATCTGCAGCGATGGATTATCCACATTGTCGACGATTACCGTGATTTATTTCGTGGAGAGGGACGTTGGAACTGACAAGACGTACTTGGGTCTTTCGATTTAAGATTCTACGCACCCTTTAATTGGACCGCGCTCTTGAGATAGGAAACGGAAGGAGATTTTCCCCTGAGAAAGATAAATGATCAAACGTAATCTAGATCCAGAAAAGTCTAGAAGTAAAACTACTACTTCATCTTGTAAGCCGTTATAGCAAGGGGAGTTGAAAAGTCCATTAAGTCTCTTCGTAGTAAATATATATATACATATACTTTTTTTGTAATATAAAAAGTATTCTGTTTTTCAACAAATCAATGAACGAAGTTATGAATTGTACTAAATATCTTCTTTCGCTTATTATAGAATAAGAGTTTCCTTCACATAAATGAAAACAAAATTATTTTGATGTTATTATTTAATTAATGATATATTTATGAGTGGAAGATATTTATGACCTTGTTAACATAATAGTTTAATATAATTATTTTGTTTAATCATATAGGTTATACACATGAATCTTGGATCAATCACGAAGAACCTCCAAAATATGCCACTCTGCGTTCAGCTGCGGAACTGGCAAGGCCGATTGCTCCTTCGCCAACACCTACTCATCACCATCAGCAGCAACATCACCATCAGCATCACCATCAGGAACCATCTCAAAATTCAGAGCATACGATCACTGCAGCATCTGTGCAGCATTCGCACCATCAACAAACTACGTCTCCAGGTCTTCTCACTTTGCCTCCACGAAAAAGCCTTTCGATGTGCTTTACTAGTACGGGCACAGCTCTTTCTTTACCACCGAAGAAGAAGGATATTTACCGACCTTACAGTCTCCAGCCAACGGAGATTCGAAATGCTGCCGAAGAAGACCTATCAGCAGCCCAAGCGATTCTCGATCTCAGCGCTTCTCCAGCCGCCCCCACACATTCCGTCTTTATTCATACGCTATCGCCACTTCCGCCGCATCCTCCAACAATTCCCGCACAAGTACCACAACAACCACTACCAATTCCGGTTTCTGTCTTGGTGCCCGTACCGTCCCATAATCATCAGGAGTCACCAAGGATCGTAGAGCCGACGCCAGAACCGCAGTCTCCCGAGACTGATGAGACTATTCCTAGCATAGTAAACAATATCTGCACCAATAGCAACGACAGTAACGCTTCCAATATAACAGTCGCATACACCTACGAAGCTTTCTTCGTTTCGGATGGCCGATCGAAACGGCGGTCCAGTAATGCCGCAGTTCCCGAAAAAGAAGCTACCCAGCCGGAACGTCCCAAGTTTACCTGTACCGAGTGCGGTAAGCAATATGCAACTTCCTCGAATCTCTCGCGCCACAAGCAGACGCATCGTAGCTTGGATTCGCAATCCGCTAAAAAATGCATCCATTGCGGAAAAGCGTACGTCAGTATGCCAGCACTGGCCATGCATGTACTTACACATAAGCTCGCTCACAGTTGCGGTGTCTGTGGCAAAATGTTTTCCAGGCCATGGTTGCTTCAGGGCCACCTTAGAAGTCATACTGGCGAGAAGCCATACGGATGCGCTCATTGTGGTAAGGCATTTGCAGATAGATCGAACTTACGGGCACACATGCAGACTCACTCTGCGGACAAAAATTACGAGTGTTCTCGCTGCCACAAGACCTTCGCCCTCAAGTCATACCTCAACAAACATCTAGAGTCTGCCTGTCTTCGGGATGACGACACGCCATCTCAGCAAGGGACGGAAAGCATAGATCAGCACTCGGCACATCAAATACAAAATAACCGAGGTTTGTAGCAGAGCTTAGGATCGCTGAAGAACAAGGTCGATCCATCCGAAGATGCGCATCAAAAGAGCTAGCGGACTTCGCCGAAGTCTTGATAGCTAAACGGTAGGGATTAGATGAAGAACTTAGGAGTAATGACACAAACAAGAATGTGCGTACACGATTTATACATAAAGCAAAAGTATATGTTATTAGCGCAAGACGTAAAGTTAACATTTGGTCGGCGTGCATTCATCCGTGAAAATAAGGTCTTCGTCATCCAAGCAGATACTGGTAGAGGCGCAAACGGAATCGTTAAGCGTATTTAGATGCAGGTTTCGAAGCGTGAAGGAGAAACCTTAAAAAGATTACGGTTGTCGCGCTTTGAATTGTAACACATAGACAAAAAGAAGACACGTGGTATATAGCTGGGGCGCGACAACAGGTTTCCTTTTGTAAGACTTCTCGCCTGTGAATGCGCGAGTCTTTCAAAAGACGTTGTTGCGCGTCTCTCGTTTAAAACATTATACACATGCACGAACATAAGTATTCACACGCATACAAACATAGGCCGTGAATCGAAAAGGTTTGCCATAGGTTAATTAGAAAAGTGCCAGTACCACGTAGACGATTATCTTTAACAATGACTAAAGAAACGTCCAGTAAGTTTAAGTACATCGAGATCACGTCGCAAGATTGACGTCCACACTGCAGTCTAGTCACTCTAGTCGATTAATATATAAATATATACACCTTACGATTAGACTATTTCTAGCGCGTATATAAGAGTATCTCTCTAGTCATGCAGTCGCTCGAAGCTGTTCGGGAGGAACAGTCAAGCGATTGATTCGTTAATTTATTACCTTGATTATCAAATTAATATTAACGGACTATTTATTCTTCGGTATACGCTTGTATGTCGTTGCTCCATTTCGCGCAGGCGATTCGAGGCAAGACAATTATCGAACGGTTATTCACGACGGGGATTCCAAGAATAAAAATGCACAGTCATGCGAGAAAGAATGCGAATTCAAGTGCAATTAAGATTAATACGCAAAGTAAATTGTAGGATTTAAGTTGTCAAGGAGAAACTTTAAACTTTCACTTTTAGCCAAATATTTTCGTTACTTCTAGTCAAATACAGGTCCATTTTGAGACGCGATCAGAGTATAGTTTCAAGTTCTCTTACATTGATCAACAACGAACTTTGTGTCAAACTGAAGATTACACTTTTGCCATATTTTCCTCAATTGTTCTTTGCGTATTTCTGGTTGCATTTGGCAATGGACGCATGTCATAATCTCGTTTGGCATAATTCAGAAAGTTTCAAGCGACTCCACGTAAACACACGTGCATACCAAAGTACATTTATGCAATAAAAGTTAAAAAGTACCGCTTGTGCGATGTACTAAAAAAAGATAACGCAACACGTAATTAGATGGAGAAATTTGGAATAGGGACGTAAATGGTATACATGCATAATAATTGTTATACACGCGTTTTTCTAGCAAGCAATATACGAGGCAACAAGCACGTACGGTCAAAGCAATGTTTCGACACAACGAATTAATATAAACAAACCTAGAGGCGAACATCGAAAAATATCCCGACGCGCTAATCTTAGTTAATTGATCGATTGATCGGTCGTCGTACGACTCTGCATTTGCCGTTAATATTACGTAGCTTTGGCAGAGTTTTGGCAAGTCGTACAGAACTAAAAAATAAAAGGAACTCGCTACTTCCGAAAACTCGAAGTTCGCGCAGCGTTCATTTCGCAAGGAGCAAAGTCGTGCATAGGATAAAGAGGAATAAACGCGAACGACTAGTCGATTCTCGACCTCGAGTTGCTTGAGGAATTTTTTCAAATTCGTGATTTTCGATGCTTTTCGAGAATGTATTTTTCCAAAATGTAATTTTGATATTTTCTTACGAGAGCGTAATCTGTTGCGTTTGAGAGTAGATATTTTTCGATAATACCTACCAGACGTGACGTAAAGACGGATGCTAAAGCCAAATTCGAGTATGTAAGTCGGAAATTCGCGCTGTTTTTGAAAACGGTCACGATCTCTTTATACCGATTGGTTTAGAGCACGAGGATGAAACTATCGATTCATATTGTTAATAATTCGCGTAGTGTCGCTAGTGTATACTATTGAAAATTCTGTGTACCCAGAATTTCCAATGCTGTTCGATGTACGAGGTAAACACTAGCGTCACCTGCAGAGTTTCGCAGGAGCGATATTAGAGAGGACTTCTTAAAAATAAATATAAAAATTAGGTAGTGTTTCATCCTCGTGGTTTTAGGCGCGTAAATTTTTATAATTTTAATTCGAATGTACTGAATGTTTTAGAAAAATTCTCGTCGCGGCTCGAGACGTCGAGGGCTGAATTACAGTGCAATTAGTTAATTTACGCGGTTTTTCATATATATAGGTGCGGATGTTTTAGACGTTCGTTCAGAGGTAACAAATAGTAATAACTGCTGAAAGAAGCTTGTCGATGGCTGCAATTATTTACATTCGCGGATGTATCCTGTGTAAAGATGAATCTTTTTTTACATATGATTATATATATATATATATAAAAATTATATGCCCCGGTACATATACATATACATATGCAAGATGTGTGTTTGTATATGGATATGCATTTATAGAGCTATAGGCGACATTATTAATGTCTCAGTGCATGTACAGTAGGCGATTGGACGCAATATATTTTCGTTCTTGTGCGTTTAGAGAAGATATGCATATTAGTATGATGTACGATATAGGGACGAAAATAGTGGGGGAAACTAGTCAGCAAAATTGATGGTCAATGTGAATACCGAAGAGAATAAGCGCCGAGCAATATTACGTCGGCTGTAGAGCAATAACAAATTAAGCAATCTATAATATATATACATATTGAGACATATGAATATATATATTATACGGTCACTTCGATTCGCAACACTTTTACTGTTAATGAACAAAAGTTTGATACATAGGCGATTTAAATTTAGTATATATAGAGACGCGTCGTGCAGGTGTGTAAATAAGATGAGAATTTCGCGACATTTGTATTAGTTTTGAGATTATCGCGATTACTTGGACTAAAGGACCATTTTCACACGTAAAATCGCCCACAAGCGTATACAAAAGAAGCATGGATTATTTTATTTCGATTAATTTTAAATTGGCAATTACCATTTCTATTGTATTAGTAGTAATTGATATCATCGTTGCATTGCCGCGCGTACATTTATTTGTATCGAACCATCTTCGTTATAATCATAATCATTCTTATTATTATTATTATTATTATTTTATTATCATTATATTTATTATGATTATTATAATTATTATCATCATTAATTTATTGTCATCATCATCATCATCGTCATTATTATTATTATTAATATTATTATTATTATTATTATTATAATTATTATCATTATTACCATTCTATGCCATTATGAATGTTGTGTTAATACAATGATTTTATACAATGATGCACAGTGCTTATTGCATTATTTAAATTTGCGTCAATGTCACTCACACTCGTCTCCTATATTCTGGAATCACTCGCGCAACAAATACTAGAACAAAGAGAAAAAAAAAAAAAAAAAAAAAAAAA